>RJWM01033162.1:0-20837 GCA_004363535.1 Dasyprocta punctata | reverse complement strand
TGTTTTCTTCTTCTAAACACAGAGATTAAGAAAGAATTAATCCAAAGTGCAAGAGCAAGAAACAACCTTGAACCTTCTCTACTCAAATAGGAGGTATGCTGGTAATTTAATCACTGAGTTGCATAACTTGCCTATGACAAATGATAAAATATCTGCAGTGTGGAAATCTGCCTGAATAATCCCTTCATAGCAGTGGGAGGGGAAGACTTCACTGGCTCACACTCGCACTCTCCAACCCTACCCCCGGTTGCTGAAATCCCTTCTGTGTTAGGATAGAATATGGAAGAGTTTTGGCAAGTGTGAAGTGGTTGAGACATTTTAGGATACTCTACTTTCCTCCACCCTCCTCCCCTGTGTACTTGCCAGCATGTAACAGCACACGCACCACAAGCAATGCTTTATCCAGCCAAAAGGTTAGCAAGGAACCAACAGGAGATCCTGCATAGTCTGACTCCTGCCTCTGGTTGCAGCCTTACTGTGTGCCCGTTTCCTCCCTGCTTGCTCCAATGTTTAATTTTAGATGTTGCATAGGATCATCTGGGCTATAATTTTTTATTCTTCCATCTCAATTTAAGCTTCATTTTCTCTTGGCAACTTTCCCAGGTCACCAGAACTGGGGGGCCTTTTTTCCATGCTTCCAAGGTGCTTCTTCCATCTTTTCTGCTAGCTCAGCTGGTCCGAGAGGGCAGGTAAACAGTCTACTGTGTCCACCGCTGTCTTCCAACACTGCGTGATACCTGGCATATTTCTTGGCTTGAGTGTTTGCAAAGTGAAAGGTCACATTCTTCATTTTCTTCTTTAAAAATGTATTGTAAAGTATTTAGGATAAACACAGATGAGAAGAGAAAAAATACTATGAACCCTTGAGAAATGACTACAGGATAAAAAACGAAAAGATGCCGACACAAGTTTAAGTTCCTGCTTCCTTCCTTCTTGTCACATTCTGCTGTCTAGAAGCAGCTAAGTGGTAGAGTAGTTACTCCCTAACCTGTGTCTTTGGTTTCAGTTACCCGTGACCAACCATGGTCTAAGAATGTTAATACTTGTCTAGACTCTTAAGAGAGAGAGAGAGAGAGAGAGAGAGAGAGAGAGAGAGAAAGAAAAAGAGAGAGAGAGAGAGAGAGAGATTCTATTCATGTATCTTTTATGTGAATTTAAAGTATATTGTTATAATGGTTCAGTATTATTACTAGTTATTATTGTTAATCTCTTACTGTGTGACTAATTTATAAATTAAATTTTATCATATGCATGTGTATATGAGAAAAACATTGCACATATAAGATTCGGTACTACGCCGGGCATGGTGGCGCACGCCTTTAATCCCAGCACTCGGGAGGCTGAGATAGGCGGAGCGTTGTGAGTTCAAGGCCGGCTTGGGCTACAACGCGAGTGCAAGGCCAGCCTAAGCTACATAGTGCGACCCTGCCTCAAAAAACCAGGGCCAGGAGTTTGGCTCAGCAGCTTAAGTGCCTGTCTGGCAGGCGCGAGGCTGTGAGTTCGATCCCTGGTGCTGCAAAAAAAAAAAAAAAAAAAAAAAAAGATTCGGTACTATTTGTGGTTTCAGGAATTTACAGGGATCTTGCAACGAACTTGAATCCTGTGGGTAAGGAGAGACTACTATGGTCTGAACTTGGTGACTACTATTTTCACTAGTAATCTCTTACGAGTTTTGCCATACTATATACAAACTTATAGTATCTTTGCATATTTTTATATACGTAAGGTATTTATGTGTGTTACATAACATATGTCCTTCTATGATTGGCTTTTTTCTTTCAACCTTGGTGTGATTCATTCAGGCTTCTGTGTTGAGCCAGAGGTTATTTTAATTGTTGTATAGTGTTTCATTGTATTGCTATTCCACTGTTAATCTGTTTTCTTATTGATGTGTTATTTTTTAAATTTTTTCTATTACAGAATACCATTAGCATACTTCAACCTGTGAAGCTTTTCTTCTTTTAGGGCAGATTGTGGTATCCAATATACTGGCTGTTTTCATCATTCACCTGCCAGAAATGATGTGCCCTGTATCTATGAAGTCTATATGAGAGAGAGATTTTAAGAGAGATGTGACAAGCCAACATATGGTAGTACAAAAATTGCTTGATGGGTTTATGAGAAACAGTGCAGAAAAGTGACAAGAACACTGATTTGGGAGCTAAATGAAGGTGGAGGACCCACTCAACTACAAGTTACACTGGAAATACAAGGCCTCAGTTTTCATTCTAGAAATTTGGAATAATAATCTCCTTTCTGCCTACCCAAAAGGTTGTTACAATGGTTAAATGAAAGAATATTACAGAAAAGATTTTGAAACCTATGTATTATGCAACTTTGGAATATCAACAATCAAAACGTATTACCAAGTGTAATAGTGTAAGAGTTGTACAAAACAACAATACAGCAGGAACATAAAGTAATTTGTTATCACCTACCTTAAACTTGTTATCCCTTGCTGTAAGTTGTCGTCCCTTATCTATATTTAATTGAGTTATTCTAGAAATAATATCTTACTCCCAAAAGCCAACTATGGGAAAATCAGGCTCTTGACAGAAATATGTGTAGATCTGCCTATAAAGTTTTACTGAGTTTTTGAAATGAGTAAAGTTAGTTCTGGAAAGGGATTCGTTGCAAAAATTGTGCCTTCACGCTAAGCTGTGGAGGTAGAAGTGTTATAAATGAAGATTTTAGAGAGCTGAGGGCCTGGTTCACATCTTGACTCTGTCTCTTCCTCGAGGCAAACGAGATGCTCTAATGGGACTGTTGGGAAGATTCAGTGAGTGAATGTATATACAGCTGCATACTTGGCTCTCTGAGTATGTGGTTCACAAGCAGACTCAGTTGCAATTTCTCAGCAGGTGAGGCAAGCTTGCTAGGCTTTTGTTCCTCTCACCTGATCTAGGTTTCTTCTTCATCACATTTAAAGTGTTGGGGCAGATGCCATACGAGGGCCTGCAGCTGCTGCATGTCTACTAATGCTTCTGAATAAATGACCTAACTACATTCACTGAACAGTGTTGCCACTGCTGAACACTTTGACATGGGCCAAATGCTTTGAACCTGCAAGCACAGCCTTCTCTGGTTTGGCAATTGAGAAAACGTCACCTGGTTAATTTGTCTGAATAGCAACAAACCAAAGAGAAGATTTCAAAGTAGTTAATTAGATTTAATGTAAACCATGAAATTTTCATCTCAAGCAAGAGTTAAAGACAGACGATATTAACACCCAGTGTTAAGGGCTGTGGGGGGCGAAGCTCAGTGGTAAAACACTTGAGCATGTGACACCCAGTTTCAATCCTTAGCACCAAAAACAAACAAACAAACGAACAAACAAACCAGTAATACCACAAAGCTCCAGTGTTCCAAAATAGCTCTTACTACAGAATTTTTGCTACCCCTATCTGCTTTATAAAAATTTCCCTGTTTTATCCCTATGGTCATCATACATCACAATCTAGATTTTACCTCATGCATTTGCACACCAATGTCCAGTTTCCTGAGAACTGTCTTGCTTTATGAGCACACATTTCCCTCCATAAATACATTCTATAAAGATTCCTCCACATTCAGGAGGCAGTAAAAAAGAAGCAGGGAGGAGGGATGACAGAACCATGCCCTTTATGTTCTAGTAATCTTGGGGGGCTTCCTGGAGGGCATGTGCCTAGAAAAGATAGGGGAGACAAGTACACAGAATTTTGCTGTCATGGGTTATTTTATTGCTCTGTATCCTCTACTTGTTCATTCAAATAGGTTATTAAACTCCTGCCACCAGCCATTATAGTTTCGTGGCTTGGAGACCAGATTCTTGAATTAAAAATCCTAGTACTGCCATTGAAAATTTGTGTGATTGTGGACAAGTTTATTAAATTCTCTTTACCTCAATATCTTCATCTATAAAATACAGAAAATATAACGATGATAATGGTGATGGTTGATTGCCTCAGGGTGATTTTTGGGGTTACACAAGTTAATTATATTTTATATTTATCTTTAAACAGTGGCTGGTCCATTATAAGTGTTCAATGAGTATCATTTTCTATTATTATTTTCAGTTAGAGAGTACTAAAAATTGGTATTAAAACAGTACTTCTGTAAAATTTCAACGAAGATTTTTGGGATAGCTTATCAAAACCAAAACAAAGCCAGAATACTGATTATAATCATCTCAGCCACGGCATATAGTTCAAACTTGGTGGGTTGATGCCTGGAATGGGCTTGAGGGGCAAGCACATGAAACTATGTCTAACAGTAAAGAAAATAAAAGCTATTATGTGTTTGCTAAATAGGCCGCTGTTTCGAAATGGAAACATTGCAATCATTTCAGTTTGCCACTGAGTTCAGCCATTGCTGTTGAAGCAGCACAAATGGAACATAATATAAAAGTGTACACATAATGTACTGTTCTAAATTCAAAGAGTGCATTTCTCTTACATGTCTCTTCCCCGAAATTCAGAGAGATGATGCATAGAATGAGGTGGCTATTAAGCTAAAATGAGTAACGGTAAAACAGAAGAGAAATTTCAGGGGCTGACAGAATTGAAGGGAAACCATTAAATATCATAGGTAATAGGAATGGAGGGGGATTATAAAAAATCTTGTTAACTTTCTTGCTTTATGGGAAGACTAAATTTATCATAGCTTGAAGTTTACAGATAAAAATCTTTAAAGGTATTTTTAAAAAAGATATCCACAGATGGAAAACTTATATGTTTGCTCAATAGTCTATTGTTCAGCAATGTTCCTAGGAAAATGACTTTTGTGTAATAGAAATTCCTCACACTGTGGGCAAATCCTGTCTGATGGTGCTGCAACTATAGGAAAAAACTACGTGACTCAAATTCTTTGCAAACGGTTGGTTGTATTGCTGCTGTCTTTGTTATTCTACTTTGCCTGGACTAAGAAAAAAATTTATTTCAAGATTTCTGTTTGTAGATTTAATTTGGGGTGCTGTGGCAGGAGCTTGGAAGCACTGTAGAAGAAAAGTACTATACTTTAATCTTTGAGTGATTCAGGACTGTTTAGGCCCTCAGGGATCATTAGGAAAAAATGATTTATGATTGGGTTGATGTAGAATTAAGAACATGTAGCCTAATATTTGTTCATACTGTGTATATCTAGAAATAATCCTTTTTATGGAACAAGGAGTGACAAGATATTTAATATCAAAGACTTTCCTTGTGAGGGCAAAACTGGAAAAATAAAGCCCACCAAAAACTGATGCAGTTCCAGAAAATTTGAACTTTAATATTTGGTAGTAGTTCTAATTCATATATAATTCTTAAGTATCTTTATTGAAATATGTCAGATACTATAAAATTTACCCATTTGAAATACACAATTGAGCTGGGGGTTTAGCTCAGTGGCACAAGCACCTGCCTGGCAACTGCAAGGTCGTGAGTTTGATCCCTGGTACAAAAAAACAAAAAACAAAACAAAACAAAAACAAAAGAAAGAAATATACAATTCATTTAAAGGTTTTTAGTATATTCAGAGAGTTGTGCAACCATTATTATAATCTATGTTAGAAAATTTTCATCACCTCAAAAAGACACCCTATGCCACTCCCCTCCCTCCCTGTTCCAACGCAGACAACCACTAATCTACTCCCTATATTTTGGATTTGTCTATTCTGAACTTCACAAAATATGGTCTTTTGTGACTGGCCTCTTTACTTAGAATAATATTTCTAAGTTTGGTCAATATTTAAACATATATCAGTACTTCACTTCTTTTGTCAATGAATAACATTCCCTTATATGGACATACTACATTTTGTTTATCCAGTCACCAGTTGATGATATTTATGTTGTTTCTACTTTTGGCTATTATGGATAATGCTGCTATGAACATTCATGCACAAGTTTTTGTGTGCATATATTTTAAATTCTCTTTGGTGGAATACCGAGGACTGGATTTGCTGGGTCCTATGGTATCTCTGTGTGTACTGCTTTGTGGAATTGTCAAACTGTTTTCCAAAGTAGCTGCACCATTTTACATTCCAACCAGCGATGCATGAGGGCTCAAACTCCAAATCCTTGCTTAATATTTATGATTATCTTTTTAGCCACCCTAATTGTTGTACAGTGGTACCTCATTATAGTTTTTATGTTCATGTTCTATTGACTGGTAATCTTGACTGCGTACTGGCCATTTGTATATCCTCTTTAGAGCAGTGTCTCTTTAGGTTCTTTGTCCATTTTTAAATTGGGCTATGTGTTTTTACTCTGAGTTACAGAATTCTTTACATATTCTGGATATAACACTCAGCCAATATAAGATATATAGAATTTGCAAATATTTTTGCCCATTCTGAAGGCTTTTTTCCACCTTTTTGATAGTGTCCTTTGAGGCATAATCATTTTTAAATTTTGATTAAATCCAATTTATTTTTAGATATTTTGTACTTTATGTGCCATGTATAACAAACTGCTCCTAATCTAGTGTCACAAAGATTTATACCTACGTTTTCTTCTAAGAGTTTTAGCTTTGGTTCCCACATCTAAGTCTATGTTTTACTTTGAGTTAATTTTGTGTGTAGTGTAAGGAAAGAGTCCAGTTTTATTCCTTTGAATGTGGATATCCAGTTTTTCTAGCACCATCTGTTTAAAGGTTTTTTCACATTAGTTCATATAATTATTAAAATCATAGATAACTTTTTAGAAAAATCAACTACTAAACATATATCTTTGTGATACCCAATATTGATTGTGTGGGTTTTCCTTTACCTACTGTACATCATTTGACTTTAGACCAAACAAACAGTTTTTATGTATTTGACTACTTGTTTCATTCATTTATCAACGAGGCATTGAATACCTATTAGGCAACACTGGACACACAGTGAGGAATTTGACAGTGGCTGGATTTTGCCTGAAGCCAATTCCTTCACTGATAGAGAAGATGACACAAGGAAATAGAAGAGAAGCAATGAAGACCTGACCATTTTGATAGATCACTGCATCTTTGGCCATCTCCCCCAACCCGACCCAATATGCCGGTATTAATGTGCCTGGGCCTCTATCTGTTCTCTATCTGCGATGCCATTCCCTTTTCTTTTCTTCTTATTAACTCCTACTCTCTGTGGCTCTAACCTGAACTATCACTTTCTCAGGGAAGATCCTGTAATTCCCTTGGGTTGTTTGTCTTGTTACACACATGCACAAGGGCCCTGATTTCAATTGTGAAGAATTTTCCAAAGTGGTAGTGAAGTAAACTAAGTGAGTAATTCATAATGAGCTGCACACTTCCATTGTGGCATGATGGCTTCTCTCGGTCAGGGATCATATCTGTCTCTTACTGCTTACTGCTGTTACTGCTTATACTGCTTGAGAGAGCGGCCTCTAGACTCGACAGACATACTAAAAAGTCCAGCTACTCTGAATCTCTGTGTCCCTATCTATAAAATGAGGATAACAATGGCGCCTGCCTCACAGGGCTTTGTGAGATTTAAAGAATCATAGCATGAGAAATGCACAGCCTGGTGTTTCTTACATGGCAGTCAGCTGACTAAAGTCAATCAGGTGAATGAATGCATCAGCCATATGCTTCAATCTTCCATGGACCCAGGTGGCCAATGTACAGGTCTTTCGGAGGCTGGGAAGAGTAGGTTAAATGACTGAGTGGGCACAATAATGCCCTAATAATATTCTGGAATTTCAGCCATTCCCCCAGCATCTTCAGTGGAGGTTTGATGTCTTCTGAAGTATCATTTACAAAACCATTGAAAACAATTAGCTAGACTACATTTTTGTATTTCTACACCAAACAATCAGTTCGGCTGACTTAATGAAGAAATTTTTTTGTGTGGCCAAGATTTTTATAGCTTAGTATTCAGTGCAGTGTTCAAGAGGAGATATTGGAGTCCAACACCTTGGTCTCCAATTCTAGCTCCTCTTCTTACCATTTAGATGAGTTACTAATCCCTTTGAGCTTCAGTTACTTCTGTAAAATGGAAATACTAGTCATTTCTTCACTTTAGGGGTCACTGGGAGAGTTCTGTGGGACCACATATACACAGCACATAGCCTGGTTCCTGGCACATCCCATTGACCCATAGAGCATGAGTTGAGTTGTTAGCCTTGGACAGGCTCTGGTGTCTGATTATGAGTGATCCACATCCCAAAGTATTAGTTTCATTAAAGTCTTGACAATCTTCCAGGTATAATGAGAAACAAAGAGCATATAAAACACCCATTTAGTGCTATGTCATTGCAGCTACATTTTAATCAGATTGCCAAATTTTCCATTCGCTCCCAAGAAATCATAATTGAGAAAACAAACCCTTGATGTGTATGTTTGTTTATGTGTCTGTTTGTTATTTGGATAGGGTTATAATTAAGCCAGCTTATTTTTGTCTAAATTTACAGATCATGAATTGAGTTATTCTTTGAGTATTTTTATTATTCCAAATTAAGGTAAAAAGTCAGTTTCCATTCATAGTACTCCTGATCCTCAGAGAAATTTCTTTTACTTTAGGTCTCTGCAGTCATTCTGTGTGCTAGCCACAAGAAAGCCAAGATCTGGAGTTCTGCCTTTCCTTTTCTTCAGGGCTCATTCACAATTTGTCTCTCCCCATTTCCTTCCCTTGCACCCCAATTTTTTCCCTCTCTGTCTCAATCCCTCAGCCTCTCCCTTCTTTGCTCTCTTTTTCCATAAAGTGACAACATTACATTACTTTGTGAAATAGAAATAATTACATTTCAAAGTAAAAATATTTACTTTCTAGGGATAATGAGTGAATGAAATGAGATGCTGATATCTTAGTTCAGTGTCTGGCATGTGGTAAGTATTTACTGTATGTTAGTTAGGATTGTTATTACTATGCAGAAAAAGACAAATTTTTTATTCTTTTTCTCTTGGTTCTTCTGAATTGGGCTTTTCAAGCTGAATTTTTTTCTTTTTCTTTTTCTTTTTTTTTTTTGGTACTGGGGATGAAACTCATGACCTCACACTTATGAGGCAGGCACTTGCACTGCTGAGCTATTTCCCCAGCCCTTCAAATTGAAATTTATAGAAACAATTTGCCTGTATTTCTTTCCCTGGTTTTTTATGTTAAGCCTTGTCAGTAATGGGAGAGCATCAGAGTTGCTAATGTGATCTATGTATGAGACGCCTTAGGAGCCAGGCATCAGGCCAGTTTTCTTAGATGAGAATTGATTCCCAGCTGTGATGTGCTCATGGCATTGGTTAGGGTCAGCTTAGGCCCTGGCTGCTGCTGTCATGTTAGAACTGTCCCAAGGGTGCTGGGGCTATGGCCTTCACTCTGCAGCAGATGGGTAAAGCCAGGCTTAGAAGCAAGAAACCGTTTCCATAGGGACCAGTCAACACTGCAGGGACAATTGTGAGTGCCTGCAGCCTCACACACTATATTAAGTGGCAAATGTCTCACTGAGGTTCAGTGTTTTAAATCAACACGTGGATTGTCAGTTGCCCAGCCTGATGAGGAGGTATTTTGTGGTCTACCTCTCTAGTCCTGAAAATAGTTGGCAAGATACCAGTGTTCTCCTTCCTGATTCTTCCCCGAGTCCTACTGGAGATGGTAGAGGCTCTTTCACTTTGAAGGGCATGTGGCTCAACTTGCTAAGTGTGGGTTTTTCCCTATACACTCAGATTCACTACTTCCAGGGTGGAGATAAAAAAATAGCATCTTTAGGTGCACTGTAGGCCTAGCTCTTAATTGTAATTCTTTCTTTATGTGTAATCTGTTTTGCTCCTGTCCTGTGTGTGGAGGTTGTTAGAAGTCTTTGCCTATGGTGTTATCTACTGCAGACCTGCAGCCTCCCTTTATTTAAGGGAGTGGAATGTAACACCTGTCAAACTTCAGTATGCACATGAGTCACCTAGATTCTCATCGCGTCTGGAATAGGGTCCAAGTGTTTCTATTACCTGGGGTTGCTGCTGGAGGTTGCCTTGTGGAATAGCAAGGGTGGAGTCTTTAAGACTCCAGTTTTGGACTCAGACCACCTGAATTTAAATCATGGTTCTATCTTTTGCTGGTGGGGAGACACGGGGCTAATGATAGCACCTCCTTCAAAAGTATTTGTGAGGTAGCCATAAGATAAGACATGGAGGCATTTAGCTCAATATATGATGACTGCTTATCAAATATTGACTCGTAATTATCATGAATAATACCAAGAAGTTCTTGGACATGATTTAGCTCCTGGCTTCACCTGTTCCTCATTTTATGACCTTGGGCAAGTGTCTGAACCTCCTTTGCTACAGTGTCTTTATCCATAAAATGGGGACAGGACTGGTGTCTAATCCTATTGTCACTGGAAATGTTAAGATGATAATTTAAAGTCCTTACTCCACACCTGGCATTTTGAGCCCTATTTCTGCTACAATTGTTGATTTGCAGTAGCTGGAGAACTTTGGGTGAGACTGCAACTACTGGGGCCTCTAGTCTGCCTCAACCAAACTACCAGCCTGTTCCATCAGATAGCCTTGGCTAGCCACAAGGCCTTAATGGAGTGGCCACCTTTTAGTTATTCCTTTAGGAAAACCAGAGCTTCTTTTATTAGCCTTGTACCTTTGGAGACTTATTTCATCTCTGCCTACCTCATTTTCCTGATCCATAAATAGGAAAAAAAATAGTAGCTGCCTCATTGTGCTGTTAAAAGCATAAAATAATTAGAATATCATGACACATGATAAGTGTTCAGTAGATGTCATTAACTATTATTGTATAATGTAGGATATAAAATAAATGCTAGCTGTAATCATTATTATTACACAGTATATTATAGTTGCATGTTGTGTAAAGTATGAGTTACAATAATTAATACCATCCACCAATTGTTACCTTTTGGTCTTAAACACAAAAAACTCATGTGTTAGGCTCGGTTTCCAGTCAGTGGTGCTATTGGAAGGCAGTGGAAACTGAGGTAGAACCTAGTTCAAGGAAGTGAGGTCACTGGGCCATGCCCTTGAAGGGTGTATTGGAATTTCAGTCCCATCCTTTCTTCTTTCTGCTTCCAGCTGCCATGATGTTTGGCCTCACCGTGGTCCCAAAGTGATGGATCCAAGTGACTGCAGACTGAACCCTCTGAGACAGTGAAGCAAAATAAATATTTCTTCCTTTCCAGTTGTTTCTCTTGGGTGTTTTTCACAGTGATGGAAAGTTAATTAACACACCAATATTGTGTTATAATCATTGTATGATAATCCACATTACTTTTTTGTCTGAAATACCTGTATTTTACTTTCATTTAAAATAATTTAAAAATTTATGGTAAAATAGACATCATGAAATTTGCCACTGTAAGCACTGTAAGTATGCAATTCAATAGTGTCAAGCATACTCATATTGTTTTACAACTGCCACCACTATCCAACTCCAGAATTCATCTTGTGCAACTGAAACAGAGTCTATTAAATAATACCTTACCATTCTTTATTACTCCTGTCCCCAATAACCACCATTATGCTTCCTGTCTGGATGAATTTATCTACTCTAGCTACTGCATATGAGTAGAATCATACAATATTATTCCTGTAAGTGACTTTAATTCACTTAACATGAAGCTCTCAGGTTCATCTATAGTATAGCATGTGTCCTTTTTGAAGTCTAAATACTATTCCATCCTATATACACTCTACACTTAAACTTCTAAAAACTTTTTTAAAATTATATACTTTTTGCTTTTCTATTCATCTATCAATGGCTTTCACCTTTTGGTTACTGTGGCTAATCGTGTAATGTATCAAGTATAAAAATTCTTTCTGAGATCATAGCAGTTTTATAGTCATAGAAATTGTGTCAGTTATCGTGACTTCTGCTACATTTACAGAAGTTTCTTCTTATATTATCTTACCCCACATCGATCAGAAAGCCAAGATACAAAGGACAGAAACTTCTTTCATTTATTTATTCAAGCACTTCTGTGTATTTATTTCCAGGATTTCTTTGATTACGTATGTGTAAGATACCATGCTGGATGCTGTAGGTCTTAGGTTGTAGGCTATATTCTAGTCGGCTACTTAAGCACAGTTCCAAAGTTATATACGTGTAGTGGCTTTTCTTCTTCTCAAGTGGCTACATAGAACCTCAGGGTTAAGGAGAAAAACCTCTTTCCTTGGTACCTGGATAGAATGTCAGCCTCAGGCACAACCAAAACCTTGACCTAAGTCTAAGAGGGGACTATCTCTTGGATGAGGCAGTTTTTCTATCCAGAGGATTTCAGAAGATTCTCAAGATTTTGTAAGAAGAGGGATTTTGTAGCAGAAACAACCCATGCAAAAATTGTGTAGAAGTAAAATTCTGTGGTTATATCTTCCAGCACTCAGAAATATGTTTAGAGGGCTTTCTTTTAGTTTTTGACTTTTTTGGTGGAAAGGTTATTTCAATTTAACTCTAGTCAAATCATAAACATGAAGCTCTTTCCAATCCTGTGTCTTCAGACTCGGGTGAGCTGTCTTGTGCTAATGGACCCATTCTTGTGGGTGGTGCAGGGGTGAAGATGTGCATTTTCAAGCCAGAGTGCTGGGTAGGAATCCCAGTCACACACAGGCTGTCAGACTGTGGGTGCTAGAATTCATATCTTGAATCCTAACCTCTCTAATTCTCCATTTCCCCATTAGCAAAATGAGATGAATGATAATCCCTAGCTTAGAGGATTGCTGTGCAGATTTCATGAGCTAATACTCCAGTGGGACTGCTTGTCACAGGCCTGGCATAGAGTAGGTGCAAATTAATGTTGGTGAGCCATGATAAAAATGAATGTACTTCTTGCTTCCAGTTACAGTGCCATAGACCATCACATATGCCACTCAGAGTCCTCTGCTGGCCCTTTGCCTGCACTCTTTCCTCTGGATGGACGTCCCCCACTCCCGTCAACTCCCATTGCCTTTCTAACTCTATTAATTCTTCATGTGACATTGTCAGTATTTTCTCCAGGAAGCCTCTTTGTCAGGACTGGTTACATGTTTCATTCTCAAGTCCCAGAAGTGCCCTGCCTGGACACCTTCCAGGGTACTCCCCCACCCTGAATTGTCATCCCCCAACTGAGCTGTGAGTCTCATGAGACCAGGGCCTGTCTGCCATGGATTTTCAGGATCCCAACTGAAAGAAAAGTGGCCTTCTGAGTGGAAGATCTGTCTCCCCAGGTGCCCTCTTTTTGGCTACACGACAAATCCTTAACTTCTTAGAGCTGTGATTCAGCTTTCAGGTAGAGCCACAAAAATTTTCAGAGCATGGTCCTGGCTGAGTCCAGTGGCCAAGAATCTCTCCAAAGCACACTGGATTTCCTTTCTCCTAATACACACTAACCTTTCTCTATCCTGGTTCTTACAATGGTGTATTTGTCTTGTTTCATTCTGAATAGAATTAGCAGTTGGTGTTGCTGGCTGACTGATTTCTTAGAAAGACTGTTTTTTTTTTTTAAAGCAATACAGAAAATAGGATAGAAATGATATAGAATTTCAAAAAAAGTAGGAAATTAACACTAATTAATACACTGCATATTGTTATCTTAGAAGTAGTTGTGCAGGCTAAAATGGAAACATTAGAGCAACTAGACAAAAGAGAGAAATGAAAGGAACAAGGATAGTAATGAAAGAAGTTAAATCATCGCTATTTGTAGATGACATAATACTCTACATAGACGACTCCAAAAACTCCACCAAAAGACTACCAAAGTTAATAAGCAAATTCAGTAGCATAACTGGACACAACACTCAAAAATCAATAGAATCAATAGAATCAATAAAAATCTATTTTAATTTGCATCTCCCGAATGACCAGAGATGTTGAACATTTTTTTGTGTATTTATTTGCCACTTGTATTTCTTCATCTGAGAAGTATGTGGTCACCTCAGATGCCCATTTTTGGATTGGGTCTTTGAATTTGGGGGGCCTGATGCTTTGCAATTCTTTATATGTTCTAGATAGAAGTCCTTTGTCTGAGGAACAGCTGGCTAAAATTCTCTTCCATTCTGTGGGTTTTCTTTTCATTCTGTTGGTGATTTCTTTTGAAGTGCAAAAACTTTTTAATAAGATGAGATCCCAGTTGTTGATTCTTTGAAGTACTTCCCGTGTGTTGAGTTTTATTCAAGAACTCTTTTCCTACCCCTATGTCTTTAAGATTTTTACCTACCTTGTCTTCCAGTAGATTTAGTGTGTGTATTTTAATATTTAGATATTTAATCCATTTTGACTTTAGTTTAGACATGGATCTAATTTCAGTCTTCAGCGCATGAAAAGCCAATTTTTCCAGCACCATCTATTAAAGAGGCTAGCTTTCTTCCAGTGAATGTTTTTAGCTCCTTTGTCAAAGATAAGGTGGCTGAGGGTCTTTGTAGTTGTGCCTGCATCTTCTAATCTGTTTCATTGATCCTCAGGTTTTTTTTTTTTTTTTTTTTTTGCCAGGACCATGCTGATTTTATCACTGTAGCTTTGTAGTATAATTTCAAGTCAGGGATTGTGATGCCGCCTCCCTTGCCTTTGTTGCCCAAGATTGTCTTTGCTATTTTAGGTCTCTTCTGTTTCCAAATGAATTTTAGGAATGTTTTCTCTAGATCTTTGAGGTATGTTAATGGTATTTTGATTGAGATTGCATTAAATCTGTATAACAGTTTTGGGAGTATGGCCATTTTTACTATGTTGGTTCTTCCCATCCAAGAGCAAGGGATATCTTCCCATTTTCTGACATCCTCTTCAATCTCCTTTTTTGGATTGCTGTAGTTTTCAATATATAGGTCTTTTACATCTGTTGTTAGGTTGATTCCTAAGTATTTTTTTTTTTTTGGATGCTATTGTGAAAGGTGTGGTTTCCCTAATTTCTCTCTCAGTGAGTTTGTTGTTTGTGTACAGGAATGCTATTGATTTTTGAGTGTTGTGTCCAGCTATGCTACTGAATTTGCTTATTAACTTTGGTAGTCTTTTGGTGGAGTTTTTGGAGTCATCTAGGTAGAGTATTATGTTATCTACAAATAATGATGATTTAACTTCTTTCATTCCTATCCTTATTCCTTTCATTTCTCTCTTTTGTCTAGTTGCTCTGATGTTTCCAGAACTATACTGAATAGGAGTAGTGATAGTGGACATCCTTGTCAAAAGACTGTGTTCTTCATGATCAGACACTTCTATGCCATTTCTATTCAACCCATCAACTCTTCTGCCAGATTTTTTCTTTTGGGTTAATGTAAAAGTCATGACTATAATAGAAAACATTTATTAAGTACTTTTCTGTGCCTGGCATTGTGTGAGTGTTCTCCATGGGTTATTGCACTTAATTTTACACCAACCTGTGAAATAGAAAGTCAGTATTTTTATTTGCAGCAAGGAAATTGAGGACTGGGGAAAGGAAGTAATGTGCTCAGGTATAATGAAAGAAAGTAACAAAACCAGATCTCAATTCAGGTTGAGTAACTTCAAACCTTTAACCATGAGGTCCATCATTACCCTGTAATTTTCAGTCATTATACTATATTGAAAGAAACACTAAAAAATAATACACTTTATAACCATAGTAACTTAATCTACCATGATCGTTCCAAATGTGTGCTTTCTATATTACATCCTGTCTTTTGTTTGAAAGGCAAACAAGTGAGAAAAATGTAATTTTATCTTCTTCTGCCTTCTGTAATCAGTAGTTTTGTTTGTGTTGAATTCATGGTCAAAGTTATGAGTATCAGCTATACTGATACTCTGCCAGCAAGATTAGTCTGATGACTTTGTGTTTATGGGATATACTCTTCTTTTTGATTCTAGAGCTGACCGGCAGGCCTTACCTACTCTAGCCATCTAGGAAAAAGTCTTTCTGGACATGTTGATAGCACTGCATGTCAATTCATTCTTGTTACTGAACAAAATAATGTGTTCTCTAAACTGCCTCCATTGTCCTGTACTTTGAGATTTAGAGTGGAGAGACAGGAGAGGAGTTGGAAATTAGCAACTACACTTGTGCTTTTAAAGTAAATCTTTATGATTCACCAAATCCAGAGAATCAAATTTTGTAGATATGGTATTTTTTTCAAACTGCTTTTATGTAAAACCAAACCAAACCAACCAAACAAATAAACAAACAACAACAAAAAAACTAAACCAAACTAAAGCAAACCAAAAAAATGATGGCAGAGGGACACCTTAATACTTTTTAGGAAAAACAATAAGAAATATTAATTGTTTTAGTTTCATTCAATGATCCTATACTTACTGAGTGTCTACCATATGGTAGGTAACATACTTATTATTTGGAGTATGGAGGAATAAGAAATCAAAACTCCTGTCCTTTCTAAGTTGATAGCAAGGGTACAAATACTTAGAGGTAAAGAACAAAATTAACTTGGGTTGGAACACAAGAAAGCAAGAATGATCTTGCAGGTACTGTTAGCACATGTTGGATGAGACTCTTAGCTGGAATAGGAAATGGAAGAAGCAGTATTCCTTGCCTTTGGTCTACATAGTCTGTTCTCAGGAAACTATTTTCTGTATTTTCCACGTAGCCTGGCATCAAAAGCAACTGTAGTTAATGTTCCATACACTTTTCTTTTTTGCTATATAGCTTGATACATTCTTGATTTGCTTTGAGTTTTTTCAGTCACAACATGGAAAGAACCATAGGAGTTTGCTCCTCAGTTCCCTCTGAGCAACAGGCCACTTCTGATGGGTGATGAGGCAAGGAAGGGACCTAAGAGAGAGTGACTCTGCGAACACCAGGTGGCTTTGGGGAACTCACCCAGGTTCCGGAGAGATAACTTTCAAATGTTTTGGGCAGACTTGTTATGGGACAGACATTTTAAACAGATCTAACTCAAGACAAATTTAGGTACTAGAGATGGTAATTCTGACTCCCATTCATGAATAATTCTAATGGAGACAGAAAGGAACTTCTAAAGCAGGCATGATGAATATATTTAATCTCAAATGCCAAGTTAGATTGAATGGTAGCAGAGGCTGTGACCCTATCTGAGAAAGATTTTGAGCCTTATCTGGAATACCACTGATAATAGTTTAAACCCTGAATACACTGGTGTTAGGTCCAAATACAGTTGTATGACAACTCCCTGAGCAACTGAATTAAGATCCATAATAGTCTTTGTATGATAACCCAGTGAATCAAAACCAGCAAGATGAGGACTAATGAGAATAACACAGTATTGCTACATTTAAATTTGAAACTCAGTAGTGGGTTACATTTTGGGATTGGGGAAAACTTGATTGGATAGCAAAAAGAAAAAAAAAGAGACAAATGAATCAAGATGTTGTGGCTACAAAATGTCCTAGAACAATTGTGGGTGCTAGAATTGAAGAGCATGGCCCAACATCAGTCACTGCACTGGAAATGCATGTTAAAGTGTCTTTATTTTAGCCTGCTCATGGGCTTGAAGACCTGAGGGTCTGTGTGAGCTCCCAGTTTCTGGAGTTGCATCAGACGATTTTGCAAATGTAAGGGTTTTTGAAAAAGTTTGCTATGTGTTTTACCCTGTGTGTTCTATCCTTACACACACCCACATGCACTTCAGGAAGAATTTCATCCATATGGTATGTTCACTGGCAGTCAATTTATCAAAATCACTATTGTGTCAGAACCACTTGATTTCCAACTTTGCCATTTGAGTTGTTCCAAAAAGCAAAACAAAACAAAACCTCCTAAAATTTTATTTTCTTAAGCTAGGATTTGTAGTTTGGTGGAAGAATTAAAGAAAATGTAGATTTTTCAGTTTAAATTTAGCACAAATGGAACTTAAGAATTTTAAGGTTGCTAGGATCCATTCTTTTAAAACCAGGTTGGCCTTTGCCTTCGTTTCTTAACGATGATGACAATGGTGGTGATGATTGATGATGATAATGATGATGATTGTGGTTCTTCAAGTGATTGAGTTTGGGTTATTTTCTGATTGTTCCTGGAACAAACTTTTTCCTAATAACTATGACTACAAAAATAAATCAGACATAAGTACTGGAAGGGAAAGTTAGGAAATAACAAAAGATAGTTAGGCTAAAAGAATTGGCATACATGAAGGGCGTTGAATTTTTGAGCAAAAAAAAACAAAAAACAAAAAACAAAAAACATAGTCTGTGAATAGACTCACTAGGTAGAAGAAATATATTTAGGTTCCACTTTGTTTTCCTCTTGTAGGAAGGCAAGCTCAAGGGTTAGGAAGCCAGCAATTAATTCGGTAACCCCCCTTCAGGGATCATCTTTTTGACGTTCAGCTTGCAAAAGAAAATGAGGTCCCAGCTTAACCCAACCCAATAAATACACATTGGGACATAATTTCTGATACCGGTGTATAGGACATTTGCTATTGCTTTGATTATTTTTCATATTCCTCCTCACTTAATTCCCTTCCTGCCAGAAGAGTAAAGTAGCAGTCTCTGGCCTCCTGCATAAGCAATTGAAATTAATCTATAGGTAGAATTGAAGTTACAATATTGATCTTAACCTGGACATGGTCTAGTGATTAGTTCCACTCCTGTTTTCAGGTTACTGGCAAGTTGTCTTCTGAGCCAATAGGTAATGATTGATGATCAACACAGTGAATTTTACTATATGTATTTTGTATATTTATTTACTTTTTCATCCCAGATTTGAGGAGAGGACCATGAAGAATTTTAGCTAGATTAAAGATGCATGATACAAGTTACAGAATAGTTAACAAATCAGAAAGAAAGGTGTGGATGGTTGCAAATAATCTCAATATGGGTCATGTAGTGGGGACATTAAAGCGCCATTGAGTGGTATTTAAGCAGTGGGTAGCAGGGAAGAGAAGAGGATTTCTCATTTTAATCTTATAACCTTTGGAAAGTGTTATTTATTCTGCACTTTATTATTCTAGAGGAGCAGTTAGCTTCAAACAGGCCATGCCTCATCTCTTATGCTTGTTCTAGCTGAAGAATTTTGAACATTTTTTAGTGACAAGACAGCACCACTGTAAGTTATCAGTTATAACAGGCACGAGCCATTTATAAGTTCATGGCTGTTAGGTGTTTATTTTTCCAAGAATCCATAAAAATGTGTGTTTACCCAAACAACTCTTCAAAATAATTCTAGGCCCGTGCTTCTTTCTGAGATTCCAAACCTTCCCTAAAGTCAATAGAACCGATGAATTGGTCACAACATTTCATAAAATAGCGAAGATGGTTTTGATTTTGAAAACAAGAATGTAAATGGTACTTGAATAAAGGAGAAAAGGAAACTTTTTAAAAATGAGTATATGTTTGTAACATACGATATTTATGTTCATTTTAGGAAATTGCTACATACGTATCTTGATCATTTCAATTCTCTCCCCCTTCTCTTGCTCTCATTTCCCTTCTCTAGAAACATACATTTGTGAAATGCACAAAAACTCATTGTGTTAGGAAAAAACTTCTGGCAGAACCACATTTACTTCATGAACAGCTTCTAAGACCAGTTAGGTTCAAAGTTTCTTTTTTAAGGCCTCAGTTTCACTTATATATTGTGGGTTTTCTCTCTTTTCCATTGGTTTGATTACTGATTCCAACCCATCTGGGGCAGAGTGCTTAATTAAGCAGGGGAGAGGGGAAAGTTTTTGGTTTAACATTTTACCCAAACATAAAGAAATACAAAGAATCATATTTCAAAGAGCTGATTTTTTCCCATATTGTCTAATTCATTCTCTGACCAACATAGTGGTATTCTCTGAGTAAGCAAAAAGGGTTATACTGGTTTTTAGAAATTACAAATTGTATCACAGTGGCTGAATTCATTGTACATGATTGAAAATCATAAGTTCCTTTGGAAAGTTCTTTTTAAAAAATAGTCAAAGGGTTTGCCTAATTTTCCTTTCTTTTATTTGATTTTTCTATATCTCTGTCAGGTCTAAGCTCAATTTAAAAAATCTCATTCTAGGTGTCTCCTGTTTATTACTTATTTTCACTTGTATTTGCATGACATCATTCTTTGAAGTATACATACAGCCACAGAATAGGAAACTGTTACACGTCCCTTTAAAGGTTCTGAGTCAAATATTGATACATTAAGCAGCAAAAATAAAAACTAATGGAAGAATCTAATTGCCTTCCATTTATTAATTCAGCAAGTACACTGATATGTGTCAAATACTGCTGCTGGTGCTGAAGACTATGAGGTAAATAAGACAGATAGGGGCTTTGTGCATGTGGAGTTTCCTTGCTAGTGCAGGCAGGCAGACAATAAGCAACCCAGACAAAGAGATGAAGAAACTCTGAGTGTTGCGCAGAGAACTAAAGTTACACAAAGCAATGAAGTAAATGGGTGACAACTTTAGTTCAAGTGGTCCAAATTCTCTGAGGACATTTAAACTAGGGTCTATTCTTCTGCAGAATGCTACAGGCCCTGAACTTAGTGACATAAAACAATTTATTTGGCTTGTGGATTCGCTGGCTCAGGAATTCTGAGAAAGGCTAATGGAGATGTTTGTCTCCACCTCACCATGTTTGGGGCCTAGCTAAAAGACTTACAGGCTGTGCATAGAACCACTGGTGCATTTGCTCATTAACAGATCTGATGGTTGCTGGTGGCTGGCTGCTGGCTGGCAGCGCAGCTACAGTGGGCCCCTCCATGTGGTCCACCCAGGTTCAACATGAGGAAGCAGGGGCCCCTACTTCTTGACAGAGGAGTGTCAACATCCCATTATAAGAAGAGCATACAGGATGGGATTCATTGCAGAGTGAACGTCTTTGAAAAATCCATTCTGCCACCATCTAAATTTCAAGATCACATTAGGAATATGAAAATCAAGGCAAAAACTCCAGGCAAAGGCTTAGGTAAAAATTCACTTGGCTGAGATTTGAACCACAGATAGAAGGTCAGGGTAGCAGGATAGAAAGAGCAAGGGAAAGAATGACACAAGATAAAGTTGTAAAGGGGGTGGAGACACGATTA
>RJWM01033161.1:0-20836 GCA_004363535.1 Dasyprocta punctata | reverse complement strand
CAAGGCATTAGCTCCTCGGTTCAGAGCACTCTCCCCACTGCCCCATGAGAGCCCCGCTTCTGTTTCAGGCTCTTTCCCCCTTTATCCTCAAGCCAGGATTCCACCCCTCCGCAAACAGCCATCATGATGTACTTCATGTCATTTTTGAAAACATACATTATTATGTGCATGTGAATTTGTAATTTGCATATATAGCACAAGGTCATGCGTGAGGATTTCATTTTGTCTTTGTTACTTTTTATCTCTAGGACACAACATCCAACACCCACAAGTTAAAGGAGGAGAGATTTATTGTGGATTCCAGTCTTAGACCATGATCAGCCATCTCAGGGGTTAGAAATGGGATGACACAGGAACCTGGTGGAGGAAAAGCTGTTCGAATTCTGGCAGCCAAAAAGCAGAGAGCAAAGGGAAGACCCAGGGAAGGAGATAAGTCCTTCCAGGTCATGACCCCAGTGACCCACCTTTTCCCATCAGGCCCCACCTCCTAATAGATTTTTGACTCTGAACTCACTGGATCAACATACTGATAAGCATAGCACTCCCACGATCAATCGCCTTCCAAGAGTCCCATCTCTGAACAGACAAGGCTTTCGCAGGGGCATCCTAGATCTAAGTCAAAACAACTCTACTTCTTATCTTCTTTACTCAGTACCAGTTGCACTCTGTGACACATAATTCTACAGATTTTGACAAGGCATAGCTGAGTACAGTAATCCATCCCTTATCTCCAGGGATGCAGTCCAAGATTCCCAATGGATGCCTGAAATCTTGGATAGTACCAAACCCCATACTGCCTGATCCAACATGGTGCTATGGATTACAACACATTTTTCTGCCCACACCTTCCACCCACAGAGTTGGTGCCCTTTCCTGCTTAACAAAACACTAATCGTGCACCAGGGCTGTGACTTGTACAGTTTAAGTGCAACAGCCAAACTCATCCAAACTTGTTTTTCATTCTTCACAATTTCATGGATAAGTTTGTTCTCAACATAGATCTCAGAAACCTCAATATTTTGTAAAATTGAGAACTTTCACTTTTCTACTTAAAGCAAACACTGTGTGGATTCTCTTTGGTAAGTCCCAATTGCCAGCATCATGACATGTTAAGTGAAATACATGTGCTTGGACACTCGGGCTGTGACATTGCTGCAACAGATGATCTGATAACTGAGATGGCTAGCAAGTGACTGACAGGAGGGCAGCATACATTGTGTGGATACTCTGGACAAACAGATGACTCATGTCCCACAAGGGATGAAGAGCAATAGCACAGGGTTTCATTCTGCTATTCAATTTAAAATTTAGAAATTATTTATTTCTAAAATTTTCCCTTTAATGTCTTAGACCTCACTTGGCTGTAGATAGCTAAAACCTCAGAATGAGAAGCCATGTGTGTATGTTGGAGGGTGCTGTTATATTTCCCACTAAAGTGCTATACAGAACATGTCCTCATGCTAAAAATTCACCTGTGAGCCCCCTGGTGGCCAAACTTCCACCCCTCCCCCAACCCCTAACAGCTATGTACTGATTTTTACTATCTCTTATTATTTTGCCTGTTTAGAATTCACATAAGTATAATCTTTTGGGTCTAATTTCTGTTTTTTAGACCAAAATTTCTATTACTTATCCATATTGTTATGCAAGTCAATAACTTGTTCTTTTTAATTTCTGAATTATACTCCACTGTATGGCTGCACCACAATGAGTTAATCCATTTATCTGCTGAAAGACACTTTCTGTTGATTATGAATAACACCAACATTCAGAAGCTTTTATGTGAAAGGAAGTTTTCAGTCTCCTTGAGTAAATACCTAGAAGCAACATTGCAGGGTGACATGGCAAGTATATGTTTAAATTTACATGAAACTGACAGACTATTTTGCAAAGTGTACCACTTTGTATTTCCACGGATAATGAATGAGACTTATTGCTCCTCATCCTCACCAACATGTGACATTGGCCACTAGTTGCTTTTTGCAGTGTTAGCTATTCTAATAGATATGTAGTGCTAGCTCATATGGCTTTTGTTTACATTTCTTTAATGACTAATTATGTTGAGCATTCTTAATATGCCTTTTACCCATCCGTGTATCTTACATAAAGCATCTGTGCAGATGGTTTGCTAAGTTTAACTTGCTTGAGTGTTTTCTTACTGTTGCCTTTTAAGAATTCTTTGCATTTTTGCAACACAAATTACCAGATACAAATTTACAAATATTTTCACCCAATCTCCTATTTTCTGTCTATTTTTCTTCTAGAAAAACATATTTCTAGAAATTTTACAGTTCCACGTTTTTCCCATAAATCAAAAACTGTTTTTACATTAATTTTTGTACATGGTATGAGGTATTGGTCAAAATTCTCCTTTTGGTGCGATTGTACATAAAGTTGTTCAGTTACCCTTTTCTCAAAGGACTAGGCTTTCCATAGTGAATTGTCTTTAGACCTTTTCAAAATCAGCGCTCTATATGCATATATGTCTATTTCTGGACTCTTTATTCTGTTCCATTAGACTACTTGTCTGTCTTGACACAAACACCATGCTGTTTTCACTACTGCAGTTTTATAAGTTTTGAAACTGATACACTGCAGTTCCTCAAACTTGTTCTTCTCTTTCAGAATTGTTGTATCTTCCTAGATCCTTTGCATTCCCATTTCAATTTTAAAATTAGCTTGTCAGTTTTTCCAAAGCAAAATCCTATTAGATTTTGATGTGCATTACATTTAATCTATATATCAACTTGGGAGACTTGACATTTTAATATCCACTGATCCATGAACACAGTATACCTCTCCACTTCTTGACATTTTAATTTTCTAGTTCTTACCCTTCCCTTCAGTTACAGTTTGTGCCTGGATGTCACCCAAAAAGCCTCATGTGGTGATGGTGGGGCAGGTTTTTCAGAGGCAGCTGAAACTAAAGTTTGTGATTGGTTCATTGGCTAATGCTGGGATTGGGAGTGTGAGTGTTATACCTGCCCTAGGGCGGGTAGCCTACTAACAATATAAGGGAGGAAAAGAGGCTTGGCTCCCACTTTTGCTCTTGCTGCTTTTGCTGTTTTCTGCTGCCATGAACTATTTCCCCTCTGATATGATACCCTGCCCTGGAGTCAGCTGATTATGCACTGAAACTTCACAAACTGTGAGTTAAATAAACCTTTACCCCTTTAACTTTGGCTGTTGGGTATTTTGTCTCAGAACTAGAAAAGTTAACTCAGATACCTTCTTTTTCAGATTTATCCCCAGTGCTGGATGATTTGTGATGCTATCGAGAGTGGTGTTGTGTATTCATTTGCTTCTGATTGTTGTGAGGATATAGAAATACAATTGAAATTTTTTATATTGAACTGGCATCCACAATCTTGCTACACTTACCTATTAGTTCTTGTACCTTTTAAAATTTATTTTTAATTGACAAATAAAAATTGTGTATGTCTGTGCTATACATATGGTGTTATTTTGAAATAACCTACATTATGGATTGTCTAAATTGAGTCAATTAACATATAAATTGCTTCACATTTTTTCGTGATGAAAACAATTAAAATCCATTCTCCTAGCAATTTTCCATTTGTAATATATCATTATTAACTGTAGTCATGCTGTAAGAACACTTGAACTTATTCCTCCTGTCTTGCTCTAGCTTTTTTAAATAGATGCTGTTCTGTTTGAAAGTATGTTACATATTTCTACACTTTTACCTTTCAATATAATTGAATAATCATTTCGATGAATTCATAAGACGTAATCCTTCTAAGTTGAGTACGATGGCTCACACCTGTCAACCCAGCACCCTGGAAGGATGAAGCAGGAAAGTCACAAGTTGGACTGAGTCTGGGAAACATAGTGAGACCTTGTCTCAGAAATAAAAGATAGAGAAAGGGCTGGAGATGTAGCTCAGCACAAAGGCCCTGGTTCAAGCCCTAGTACTGCCTCCCAAAGGAAAAATTCATCTGGACACTTAATTGGAATTTCACTGGACTTTTAGATAAAGAATGACATTCATTTATGTTAACTCTTTCTATGTATGGATTGCTTCTTAGCTGATGACCTTTTAACAGAGGTAAGCCCATTGTCACTAAGTAGGGTGTACTGGTTAACTTCATGAGTCACCTGGACTTGGCTGAGGAATTCCTAGGTCGCTGTGCAAACGTTAGCTCCTAGTGTGTCTGCAAGGGGGTTTCCAAAGGAGATCAGCATCAGGATCAGTGCACTGGTGAAGCAATGGCATCCTTGATGTGAGCGGGCCGGGCCCAACCCACCATGATCTCAAACAAACCCAAAGGCTGAGGAAGGACAAATGTACTCTTCACACTTAAGCTGGGACACCCTTCTCCCCTGTCCTCAGGGGCGGGAGCTCCTGACCTGTGGTGCTGGGTTCAGGGGGTTCCTTACATCACCAGCACCCTCTGTCTCAAGCCTGAATGGCCTGCTGGCTTTCTTAGGTCTCCAGCTTGCATGAGAAGATTCAGGACTTCTCAGTCTCCGTGAGCCAATTCCTGTAATTAATCTACCTATCTATCTGTCGCATATCTGTTGTCATCGATCTGTCCATCTATCCATCTAATCCCCTCCTGGTTCAGTTTCACTTGAGAAACCTAACTTTTATTAGTATAATTTCAAGTCTTTCACTATGAATCATATGTGATTTTCTGTACTTTTCTAATGATGCGAACCCAGCCTCACTACTGACTTTTTTGTGAGGTCTTATCATCTCAATTTTCTTTTGTTTCACTCTGGGATTCCTGTTGACCAATACTTTTATTTCAGTGAATGGCCAAGGGCCTGGACATCTGAGGAAGGCCTGCCCTGTGGGAGACTGTGTCAGATCAAACAGGTGAGACAGGAGGCAAAGTCAAACTTCCAAAAGATCATCAGCAAGATTCTCAGAGAGGTTGGAGAAAAAGTTAAAACAAAAATGTACTGAAGTATAAAAATGAAACAAAGAATAAAAACACATTAGAAATAAAAATAAATAGTAACTAATTAAAAAAAAACCCTAAATGACATTTTAAGAAACTTTCCAGTAGCAAGTGATATAACTCACTGGTACAACATTGCCCAGCAGGTTTTTATCCTCAGCAGCATGGATAAGAAAGCAAAGAAAAAGAAAGGAAAAGAAAAGAAAGGAAAGGAAAGGAGAAAAAAGAAAGGGGAAAGTGAAAGAAAAGGGAGGGATGTAGGAAGGGAGTAAGAAAGAAAGGAAGGCGGGAAGGACGGAGGGAAGGGAAAAAAAGGAAAGAAAGCCCTAGAAAACTAAAAAGAAGAAAACAAGAAAGACAGAAAAGAGATGAAAAATAAGGAGAGAACAGTAAGAAATAAGAAATTGCAGGGAGAAATACAGGTCTAAATAAACTAACAGAAAGTCCAGAAAGATGAAAAAGAGAAAAAGGGGCAAGAATAGGTATTATGCCAAAAGAAAAAAAAAAAAAGCAAAAACTTTTCTTTGTTTTAAAGGACATGTTTCTAAACATAAAAAAAAAAAAAACTCCCAGCAAAATAAACACAAAAAAGACATATTCAAAGCCATATCAACCTGAAAATTCAAAACTCGGAGAATCAAAAAGAAAACCCTAAAAGTTTTCTGAGTGAAAAATTAAAACAAAAAGAGAAGAAACTGGAAGTAGGGAGAACATGTTCAAGTGGGAAGGGGAACAGGGGAGGGGAAGAAGAAGGGAAGGAAGGGAAAAGGGATTTAAAAACCCCAAAGAATGGAAGGAAAAAAATGAATACAAATCTTCTTTAAAGGAGGAGTAAGCAAAGGTTGAAGGGAGAGGAGGGGAATGAGAAAAAGTAAGAATTGAGATATATCATGTACAGGTACGCATTCCCTGTGATGAATGTGAGTGCTATGTACAGCAAAATGTACTAATAATTTGTTTTTTTTTTTTTTTTGCAAGACATAGAAAAGCAAGGAAACCTACCAGACGTGGAAATTCTCAGCAGGACATCTGGGAGCCAGGCGAGCTACACCAGTTGTCTGTGCTTTGAGAAGGAAGCTCCAGAAGAAATGAATCAAGCTTGGGGCCCTGAGGGCCTTGGGGAGGAGGCGAGGTGCACAGGCTCCTCCGGACGGGACGGCGTGGCCGGGGTCCAGGCCTGGCGGGAGGAGGCCGTGATGGAGCTGACCTCTGGGGCCTCGCCTGACTCGGCAGAAGAGCATCGCAGAAGATTTACGCCGCCAGGAGATGTACGCAGGAGACCAGAACTTGCTCAGTCCATGACTCTTTCTACACGTTGTTTCCCAGGACAAAAACCAGGGCAATCTATTAGGGAAGAAAATGAGAATACGAAAGAAGTTTCTGCAATAAATGCGTTGACAGTGCTTCCCCCAGGTTCCACTGGACTGCGCGCTGCGTTCTGACTATGGAAGCATGGCTGTGGAGTCCTCTCAGCGTGGAAATCTAGGGGTGCTGCTCTGTGGGTTAACCACCCACCCCGCTCAGATGTGCCTCTGTGCCGAGGTCACGGGCACAGCACCCAGGCTCTGAAGAAGGGCACCCTGGAGGTAAGTCGTCCTGTTCCCTGCTTGTCCACCACATCCACAGGAAGAACCTAATCTGTCACCAGGGTTCCCATCCAGGCCAAGACAGGCGATAGTGGCCTTGGGGAGCAGTGGTCTTGCGGCACCTGGAGCCAGACCGTCCTTCTGCCACTTGTCCACAGCAGCCTTGACCTAGGCGACAAGGGGCTAAACTGTGACGGGTTCAGAGATGCCTGGTCCCCTCCATCACTGTCACCGAACAGCCGGACAGGCTGTCTGGTGAGACCGGTGTTACAGGGTGGGACAGGATAAGGATGGTGGCCAGCCTCCCCTGGCCTGTGACTTGTCATATCCTTCTGCCCTACCACGACACATGAGCAACCAAGACACAGGGTCCCCACCAACAGTGGCAGAAGCCCCCAGCCTTGAGGCTTCACGCCCGCCCAGGCTCCTTCCTCCAACGAGGACTCTGCCACTCGTTTCTGCCCAGACTTCTCCCACCATGCAGTTCTCAGGAGGCAGGAAGTGTGGAGGCCTCGGCCCCGCTAACTGGACAGGAAGTGACGTGTGACTTCCCATTACAGCTACATCTACAAGAGTTTGTGGCGCAGCCTCTTCCTGTGGTAAGGAAGGCTGGGGACGGGTCCTGGCGCCGAGGAGGGGAGCATCCGTCATCCCTGACACCTGCTACCTTCTCTCTGTCCGCGAGACAGAATGTGGGATTCTTCAGCTTCCCGCGGCTGCCATTCAGAATCCAGGCCCCCCCACCCCCCGGACCCCTCGGGTGCTCAGACCCTGGCTGCACAGTCCTCGCTGGGACTATGTTGTTGCTCCCCCATATACATTCATTCTCTCCCTACGCAGCTCCTGCTCCATCCCACACTGCCCTGGCTCCCTGGTTTCCTCTTGCCCTCGCTTCTGTCTCTGCTACCCCAGAGCCCCTCCTCTGACACAGCCCAACCATGCAACTCCTCAACACCAGGCTACTATGAGGTTGAGACCCAGCTCCTCAGGGCCCTCCCCACCACCTCCCACCTCTGCCGACCTCAGTCTCCCGATGACCTCGCCATCCTTAGAGAGCTTCCTGCAATTGCCAGCACATCCGTGCTTTCCCACTTCCAGGACCTGCCATGGTGCACGGGCTTTCTGTCTGTACCCAAGTGCCCCGAGTTACTGATGCTCACAGGAGGGGGAGCCCCAGGAGTACCCAGGGCCAGGAAGCTCCCTGCCCCACTTCCTTCAGCCCCTGGCTCAGCTCAGCCCTGCCTGCACAAGAACAAATGGCAACCTTATCTCAGGACAGGTAAGGCTTGGCTAGAGACGGCCTGCTGCGCTGTTCTGGGGTTGGCTCTGCAGCGTGTGGTTGAGGTGGCCTCTGGACCTCTGCACTCAGACAGGCCTGGCCAGGAGCTCAGGCTCTGCAGCCGCCTTCCACAGACCGGTCTTCAGAGAGCCTGCCCCGAGCTGAGGGAGGCCGGATGCCTCCCTGGGGAGAGCCTTGAGTCCTGGCCATCCAGAGGAGCAGGGAGGCAGGGCCAGACCCTAGTCTGCTCCATGTGGCAGCTGGGACCTGTCCTAAGCCTGGCCCTTGAAAACACATTTGTTTCTGCAGCCTGCACACAGCACACCTCTTCCCTCTTTCCAGTGATCCCGGTGGCCGGGGTTGTTTAAAGACCTGCAAAGGCCAGGGGTGTCCTCACCCACTCCTGTGCCCAGTGACCCACGGGTTCTGTGAAGGTCATGGCTGCTTTCTCCTTTGTGCATCCCTGAGCCCCTGGCCCGAATCGCCCTCTCCCTGTGCTGCTTCCTTCTCGCTCAGCTGCCACCTCTAGGAAGCCCACCTGAGCCTCTCCACCCGGTGAGAGAACTTCCGTGGCCCTGTGCCCCACACCCACCCTCCGGCCCGTGAAGGAAACGCACATGCTCTGACATGCAGTGACCAAAGGAAAATCAATTCTGCGAGTGCAGAATGGTCACGTGTGTGAACGCAAGACATTCACGGGCTGCGTGAGGGATTCAGCCTGGAAAGGTCAGATGGGAAAGGGCGGCACAACAATAAGGGACCCTTTTCATCTCTGCTTTTTGTAAATTCTTCAATGACTTTCAAGTACACCTGTGATAAATAAGTCAATACATTCTTTTGTTCAGCAAAGCCCACAATGCCTGTGAGTTAGTAGTTTGGCCTTGGGCTCTGACTTGACCATGGGCCGGTAACACGGTACTGTGGGCTCCCACACTCCCGGGACAGACACCACGGCCAGCTGCCTTGTGCACAAAAGCGGGTGGAAGTATCTGGCTGCACAGGGCTGGTCTGGAACTCAGCTTTGGGGCGCTGGCCACTGAGCTTGTGTGAGGCCCTGGGGTCCATCCCCAGCTCTGAGAGAAGGGGTGGGGCAGGGAGGGAGGGAAGGAAGGAAGAAAGAAAGAAGGAAAGAAAGAGGTTGTTTCTGGAGATTCCAGAGCTCAGTGCTGTCACCAGGAAAGTCCCAGATGACCCCGATAGCTGGTCACGCGGCCTCCACTGAGCAAAGAGTAGCACATGTTATCTGAATTCTTTTCTCTTCACAGCCAGCCAGGGAGGAAAGGCCTTTATCATCTGCATTTTACAGAGGAGGAAAGGGAGATAGCAGGCTCTGGCCCACTCCAGGATGAAGCCGCCCCTGAGGTGTCAGGTGCTGGCAGCCGGGAAGGAGGAAGTCCCGGGACTCTCTGAGGGGCTGCAGGGCCCCGGTGGCCAGCCTGAGTCTGCAGCACGGCTGCCCGGGGCTGCTGGGTCCGCGGGAGGGGTTGAGGGCTTCCACGGAACGCAGGACCTGACCAGACAGGCGTCTGCTGACGGCTCCCAGGGCCTGGCTATTTGAGGCAGGATGTGGTGGGGCCCGGAGAGCCGCCTGGGACGGGGTGGGAAAACATCCACATGAAACCACGCAGGTCCCAGGAGGCCAAGATTGAGTCCCCATGGACAGGAGAATGGCAGCACCAACGGGGGGACCCATCCTGCCGCCCATGGGCCATCCACACGGATAGGAAGGGGTGGGCAGAGGGACTCGTGGGTGGGAAGCAACAGGGGAGGGGCGTCTTAACAGAAAATAACCCGCTTGGTTTTGAATCATGCCGCTATATGATCAAAACTGATCTCACAGATCCTGGGGTGTGGTCTGGGACGGGGGCCACGCAGAGGCTGGTTATTCTGCAGGCTCCTAATAGTGCACTGGACGGCACAGCCCTCTGCTGCCTAACGCTGCTTTATAACCCCTGGCCGAACCCGTTCACAGGGCTGGCAGAGCCTCGGCAGCACCCACAACCCCGGCTGGTGGGAGCCAGGCCTCCCGGCCCCAGCCGTAATGGACAGTGGGGAGACCCAGAGCTGCGGGCCCCACTGCCACCCCTGCTCTTTTGTCATAGGGAAGAATGACACTGATTCCTGAGGCAGAAAGAAAACATGAGCATCAAGAGTCTGCAACCTATCGCTCAGAAGCTAACTCTGATCCATCTGGTTTTGTAAATAAAGTTTTATTGGCACACGGCCACATGCAGCCATTCATATTATAGGGAAAGGTAGCTGCTAGGTAAGGAGAGGATAAGATAAGCATTATTAAAATTAAAAGGGAATCTTACTACAAGCAGCTTTTGCCTTTGCAGTTAGACTCTACGGTTAGAGCAACTGGAAAGACAAAGGCAGAAAAAGAGAGAAACCAGACCCAAAAAGACAGAAAGACGCCAGGTAATGTGATTACCATAAGAATTTAGCAGAAGGAGTTACCAAAGCCCAGAGGAAACCAGAAACATAAAAGGCCAGGTTAACCAGCCCCTTCTCACCCACCTCTGATAAAACGCAAAGGTAAGAAGAGGCAGCCATCGAAGGACTCGTGTTTAATCCATAAGAGACACACACCTACACACGCACGCTTAGATGTATGTTCTCACTTCAGCATCGCTGTTACCACACCAGACACACGTCCCCTTCACTTAATCTTTAACTCTAAGCTAGATTGCTATAATGTTTACACACACACACACACACACACATACACACACTCATCGGAAAAGGACAGGAAGGAATCAAATGGCCAGAAAGAATGTAGACGGGGTGGGTGGGGGGTGCCGAGGTTAGGGTCAAAGACAGCTAGAGAGCCAACCAGATTGTGCCCACATGGGGGATGGGAAGAATCACTCACCCTAAATAGAAGGGGCCAGGGACAAGAGCTGAGGACATTCACCCTGTGCCCTTCCAGAGTAGTGGGCTTCTCTTTTTCTGCCTTTCCAAATAAACCCTAAATAAACCATTTTCCTCTATCTTGAATTGCAACTCTGTAATCCTTTCCTGGTGCTGAGGGTTTGCAAACCCAGTGGCTGCGTGTTCCGGCGGAGTGGCGGCGTGTCCATCCCAGCGTGTACACGGGATGCGGTGTGTACATCACCAGTGTGGTATCTGTCATCTTAGTCACAGGCAAAGCCGAGACCACGTGACCCGCGGATCCTATGATACTTATTGTCTGGTGCACTACAGAGAAAAAAGTCACTGCCCCTTTGTTAAGATAGTAACGGAATGTAGATAGGGTCACTCATATAGTCATGCTTCAATATCCTAGGGGATCGACTGCTGGATCCCGTGAAGAAATAAAGTCTCCAAGTGCTGGGCGCCCTTGTGTAAAATGGCCCAGCATTTCCATAGAACCTATGCTGATCCTCCTGTATATTTTAACTCATCCCTAGATTCCTTCAAATACCCAATACAACAGAAAAATTATGGAGATAGTCAATGCATTGTATTACTTGGAAATAGAAATTTTAAAAAGTCTATACATGTTTGGATGCAATTTAGCTTCAAATATTTTTGGTCCACAGTTCATCGAGTCTATGGCTGCAGAAATTGCGGGTACAGAGAGCAATACCATGTAAGGACAGGGGAGATGTGAATGCCGCTGCAGTCATCACGCTGCCCCTTCCCCAGCATCCCCAGGCCCCTACTTGGAGACACAGCCCAAACAAGTTGGGAGCACCCTGGCAATACCTGCCGGGCTGCTGGGTGGTTACCTCTCACTGCGTTCCCCAAACCTGCGGGGCCTCCAGGCGTGGCAAGTGGCTGGGTAGCCGTATCTCACCTGAGCATCCTTTGGTTATTTACCTCTGTGGTGCCTGCCACAACTACCATTTACTTAGCATTTTTTTTTCCTTAAGCCAACTCACTCTGTTTTACTTAAACTTATTTTAAACAGAACCTTTACATCTCAAGTGTAAAATGGAAAACCAGCATTCCTTGTTATAAATAGAAGTTAACCATAAAAATAAATAAAAGAAACCCAAGCTCATGAATTTCTTATGAACCTGCAGCCCGTCTTTGTTAAAAGGGGGAATTTGGTAAGTGTGAGAGGTATGTCAAAGAAATGTCAAAGGGAAATGGTGTTTTTCATAGAAAGCCCGAAAGGGAATTAAGAAGCAAGCAGTTAAGTTGGGACACACAAACATTACGGATGCCTGGGGACTTCTGTCTCGGGGCAGCTGCCCAGATGCAAGGCTGGGGGATTGAGGACCCAGGTTTATGGGACCCACATCTAGGGCACTGTCTATGGGGCTGAAGGAGATAGGTTGGACCAGGCGACAGTCAGCAGGCAAACACCGGATGTAATGTTGTTACCTTGAGGTCCATCCAAGCTCCCAATCAAGATTTGTCCCAAATTGAGACAGAGAACTCAGGCTTTTGATCTGTCACATGGACCTAGGCGTAGATGACACTGACAAAAAGCAAGTATGACCACTGACATGATGCCACCTCCGGGCGGCTGAGGGCACTTTCTGGGGAGGGTCTCAGCTGGACCCTGTCGGCAGGGAAGGAGTTGGGGGATGAAGGGAAGAATGGGAGTCTTGGTAGTGAAGGGGGAGGCCAGCAAGAGCGCGATGTCCACTACAGCCCGCCCGGCTGCATGCACACACTTGCCATCCTGCCTGGGAACAGTGTCCCCAGGCTTCTGCCTGGTCTCTTCCTGGGGAAACTTACAAGAGGAAGCCCTCGAAGATGAACACAGCCGCCTGAGAGGGGTCGAGCACCACCGTCCTCACCATCTCCCTCCTCCACTACCCATTCCCTGACCAGCGCCTCCACTGGTCAAGGGGGCCTTCCTGGTGGGGTGGCCCAGACTCAGCCTGGGGCTCACTGTGGCTCCTGACTCCATCTATTTGCCGTGGAGTTGGGCGTGGAGGTCTGGCGGAAGAGCCGAGTCTCTGAAGCCCTGAGCGGCAATGGTAACCTTCCCAGCACGTGCGTGGACCCTGGGTAGAGAGAATCACTTCCTCTCCCGCGGTGGAGAGAGCCCAGTGACGTCATTGTCCCACTGGGCAACGGTGTGTTCTGCCAGGCACGGCTCCTCCTCAGCCTTGGTCTCCTGGCAGATGGGTGGACACTGAGAAGTGGCAGGGCCACACTAGTCCTGGATCCTGAGTGGCACAGGGTTCCATTGCTGCCCCCCACGGCCAGCGTCACCCAGCCTGGCCCCTCTCTATCCCTGGGGGCTGACAGCCTCCACAGCGGCTGCTCTCGGGTAAGCACTGGAGGAAACACGACGATCTTCCCACTTCCTCTCCTCTCCTGCACGCCCGTCCACGTGCCCGTCCTCAGGCTGACTTCCTCCCAGGGCCCCAACTACTACCTGAGCCATTCCATACTGCTCACAAATCCACTCACACCCTCCCCGCAGCTCGCTTCTCTCCCCACACACAGGGGCTGCCCAGTGCACCTCCGAAGCTCTGCTGTAAGAAGAGTGTCACTTGTTGCTGTCTCTCAGGACCACCATCCCTGACCCGGCACAAATCAGGAGAAATCCAGTTTCTCTTCCTGACCAGGAGCTACTTGGCTCTAATCCAAGATCACACACCTTCCTTTTCCATGGCTTGGTCCTTCGGGACCCCGTGTGGCCACAGGTGTGGCACCGTCCACACAGTGGGCAGCACGGAAGTCTGCACCGCCTGCTTGCTCACCTTCGGGGCACCCTGGCCTGTCATGCTTGGCCTCAGAACCACTTCTGTCTCGCTGAGTCACTGCTCAGCCACCCAAGCCTGTGATGTGGTGGCTTGTGATGGACGGTTCTGACCATCCCGTCACCTCGTGTCCCGTGGTCAGGCTCTCTGCAGTGGTGCCCACTAGCAGAGCAGGAGCCACTTTCCAAACAACAAAATTCTCTGCTGTTAATGCCAGGGCTTACTCCTGTTGGGCCTTTCCATGAATTCAGCCTATCTCAGCCAGCACCTCCGCTGGTCAAGGGGGCCCGCCTGGTAGAGTGGCCCAGACTCTCAGCCTTGGGGTCAGTGTGGCCCCTGCCCTCATCTACTTGCCATGGAATTGGGTATGGAGGCCTGGTGGTGGAGCTTGTGCATGCGGTCTTCCCCTGCAGACACAGGATCTAAAAGACTGTAGAATCCAAGCTGTTTATTCTTCAGCACGGACAGACTGAGAGCCCTTTCTTATTCTGGATCCCCATCAAAGCCACCTTTCCATGGCACTCTGGGTCACAGTAGTATTCCCAAGGGCATGTGTTGTAGCCTGTAGAACCCATCAAGGCTTACCATGCACTTCCTTAGAGACAGGAAGTACAAGATGTAATAATGTGTTCTCTACATTGGACAGGGTGTCCCAGCACATACAGAACATAGGTCACCCAGTGACCTCGCTGATGTGGCAGACCAGACCTCCACGGGATTTCTCTGCCACCTTCTGGAGGACGTGTATTCTCCCAAGATCTCCAGAGTACTTGCCACTTCCTGCTGACTCGGGGAGAGTAACAGGATAGTGTCATATCAACACGGTGTTCAGGGAGCTATCCAGATGGTCCAGGTCCTTTGGTCTAGCATGACAGAGGTGGTGGGGTTAATGTGATCCTCCCAGGAAGAAAGATAATTACCAGTAAATGTGTATTGATAACTGCTCCATGTGGATGAAAACTATTCTAAAGTCCTTCTAGAATGGGATGGAAAAGAATAACATGGACCAAGTCCTGCCATGTATCTGAGGTCATGTCAATCTACTCCAGCCAGGATGTCACGTGACACTACTGTTGGTTGAGTTTGCAGCCATCCACTGTCATCCTATAGAACTCGTCTGATTTCTGACAGTCCAGTCCAGTGAATTGTGTGCAACCTTCTCATTAGGAAGGAGAGTCGCAAGCTCTACCATTCTTCTGATGACACAACACTGCTTTCCATCTATTGATATGGCTGGAGCAGGGCTGGGAAAATCATTTCAGAAGCGCCTTTGTGGATTCCCCTAATATGGCAACTTGCCTTCCTCACTGCCCAGCCCTTAACCTGCAGACTGAAGAAGCAATGCAGAATTCTGGTAGCTACCAAGGAGGTTGCTCCTATTAATCCTCTGAGGCTTGGGGAAAAGACGACACAGAAGTAAGCTTGGCCCAAACCAGCATCATTTATCTAAAATTCCATTCCAGTGGGGGTTTATTATGACACCTTGGGTCTTCAGGATCAGGGTCAACTTAGACACCACATCCCTCTATTCTTAAAGTACCCAAATATTCCTTTTCCCTTATGTCCAGCTGTTACCTGAATGTTACAGTTGAGATCCAGAATGTTCCCCCAAAAGTCTTGTATGTTCAGGGGTGGGGCTTTTAGAAGGCGAATGGGTCACGGGGCGCCATATCCATCAGTGGATTGACCCATTGATGAATTCATAGCCGAATGTGCTGGGAGCAGATGGGTGGCACCTGGGTGGGGGAGGTGAGTCGCTGGGGCATGCTTTGGGGCTGTGTCTCTCTCCCCAGCCCCTCCCTGCTCTCTGTTTCCTGGCTGCCACGAAGAGAGCTGCTTTCCTCCTCTGTGTCCTTCCTTCATGATGACTCTGCCTTGGTGCCAGCCAGTCAGAGACTAAGTTCTCCCAACAGCCAAATTAAACCTCCCCTTTTGTAACTTGTGGGCATTGAAGGGTTGTGTCTTCGGTATAAAGAAACTGACTGACACACCGAGTAAATGACCACAAGTCCCTCTGAAGAGGACAGGGTATCGGCAACGTCTTCTCCAGCTATGCAGCTGTAGGTGCCTTCCTCCAGAGGACCAAGCCTTTCCCCATTATGGCTTATATCTAGATTCAAAGCCTCAAGTGGTTTTAGGCAGGATTTTTTAGAGGTGGCTGGACCTAGGGTGTGTGATGCTGGGGTCAAAGGTGCCCCACCCTGGGCGTGGCTGGCACCTTCCAAAAGGCAGGTGGCCTAGAAGGGATAAAAAGAAGGGGCAGGTTGATGCTTCTCTGCTTTGCCACCTTCCACCAGCCAAGAACTGTTTCTCCTCCTTGATGCCCCTCTGCCATGCCACCCTGCCTTTGAACCAGCCAATTACGGAACCTCTACAAACTGTGAGCTAAATGAACTTTCCCTCTCCTAACTTGTCGATATCAGGTATTTTGTCTCAGCGATGAGAAAAATAACTAAGACACCCTTACTCAGTGTGTTCCACCTCTAAAATCTGGCTCAGATCTGAAATTGAGCAACTATCTTAGTTATTTTTCTCATCGCTGAGACAAAATACCCAACACCCAAAGCTAAAAGTGAAAAGGTTTATTTAGCTCACGGTTTGTAGAGATCCCTGTCTATCATTAGCTGGCTCCAAGGCAGGGTGGCATGCATGGCAGACAGGCATCACAGAAGAGGAGCAGTTCATGGTGGCAGAAGGCAGCAAAAGCAATAAGCAAGAGACAAGACAAGCCTCTTTCTGTCCCTTGTATTGTATCCAGGCTACCCGGATTAGGGCAATACCAAACCAGTCAGTGCCCTGACTTAGTAACCACACACCCTTGACCTCAGCATCACACACTTTAGATCCAGCCACCTCTAAGAAAACCCCACCTATGACCACAGGAGGCTTTGGGGGACATCTAAGCCCAAACTACAACAGCGTGTGACTCTTACTGGGGTGGCTTCTCTGAGCCTCATTCGTCCTTCCTCGATTTATTTTTGATTGTACACCACTTGAGCAATACTCTTGGCTGCCCATCAACATGTTCCCTGGGGAATTCATGTCTAATTACACTCTTCTGCAGCTCGTGGAGTTAGGGACACTAGCTGTATCCAGACTGGGCCTCTCTCATATTGATAATTGTGTCCACCTTGATTTGGACTATTAAGCACCCAGCTGCTTTGAGATCCTTCCTCCTCATTTCTATTAGGGGTTCCAGTTCACTCGCAGTATCTCCCACTGAAGATCACTGCACAGAACAGAGCCATCGCTGAGATTTCACAAGACTGGGATCCCTCTGCAGCAGATTCCTTATCCCTTCGCTAGGCAGAATCCTATGAGTCCTTCCACAAGACAGACAGGTGAGTGGTTTTCTGGCCTTAGGAGCCATTTCTAATCTAGCATATCCACTGCTCTGAACTTTTAATCTATTCCTATATCATTTAGCATGGCGATTTTGGCATCGATGCTTCATTTAGCCCAAGCCATTGCTTTTTCAAAGTGTCCAAGAGCCAACTCATAAGTATATCAGTCCTGTTCCCTGTGGCCCTTGCCAGGGAGTGAGGCTCCCATCATGGGATAAAGCTGCTGAAGGGAAGGTTCCTTTGTGTGCTGGCCCCACCACACCTTAAACTCTTGATTAATCCTCAACACTTCGTCATCTATCTCCCAGACATCCATGGGGCTCAACAAAGCCAGGCTTTGACTTCTGAGTTCTCCCCTCCCCCGACCCTGCCACAGCTGAGGCACTGACCCTCCAGCTCAGCCCAGCAGCATGCCAGGGGTCATCCAGATGCCAGCTTCACCAGTCAGAGTCCTCACCACCACCAGGCAGCAGATGACCCAGACCCCTGGCCACATCAAAGCCCAGGTCCTCGTATCTTTCCTGGTACCAGTGACCTCAGGCCCAGTCACTTCCCAGGGCAGAAAAGACACTGGACTGGCCAAAAGGGAGAAGCCCCATAGGGAGACCCAGAGCCCCTGGACCCCTCAGAGCTATCCTGGCCTCTGCTCCTGGCCCTGGTTGCTCATTGAATTTGGCTGTCCCCTGAGAGGGAGGCACTCTGGGTGACACAGCTCCTGCTGGCCCATGGACAGCAATTCCTGGCGACACACCTAGGAGGGACGTCCTGAGCAGACACCAGCCCCGGCAGCTGTTTGTACGTATCTGGGTCTTGCAAGCCAGCAGCACTGTCATCACTGTCACCTTGGGGACAGGAGCTTGGGATGAGGACTCGGGGACCGTCACACTCACCAGCTCCTCTTATTCTGGGCTATGAGAGCCTGGCAGGAAGAGAGAGTGAGAGACTCCACCAGGACAGATGGGACAGATGGGGAGGGCTCGAACGGCCCAACTAGGATCTCAGGCTTTGTCTGCCCCACCGAGGAGATCAGCCAAAGGTTCTGAAGATGTGGGGTGGTGACTGCAGCCTCCAAAGGCATCCCAATTTCCAAAGTGTCCCTTTGGCTGTCTCTCCCACAGACTCCTCTTAACCGGCTGGCTCCGGCCAACTCAAACACATACACACACGTACCCGCCCCCCTCCCCCAATCGGCCCCCTTCAAATTGTCACTCCCCACAGTGCCGCATTCATGCATCAGCTCTAAATAGTCCCACTGTTCGGCTTTAACGAGAAGTAATACCAATTCCCATGTTTGCTCAGAGAGCACCATATTTCATCAAACCAGAGCCCATGCCGGCTCAGATTACTGACCGAGACAATGTTCTGTAATCCTGGCTCATTCACATGTCACGGGTATTTTAGCAAAACAGAAATGAATGGCCCGCGCCACCCTAGGAAGTAACGGGAGAGTTGGGTTCCCGCCCAGGGGAAGTCAGGCTTTCGCCTGCCACGGCTCTCGGAGGAGCTGTCTTTGATTCTCTGAGTTTTCCCGACTTTCAAGAAAGAGAATATGGGCTAAGGAGGAGTCCCGAACTGGGTAGTTATTTCCCTATAAAACGTGAACTCCACGCATGGATTTTGCCAAAGCAAAAATAAAAATCTGTCATTGATTATAAAGTCCTTTGTGCTTGCTATTTCACAGATTTATTACACTCAGGCCCGGCGGCCTGGGGAGGCCCTGGATTCTTGTCTCTAGCGCCCCACAGCTCATGCCCCAAATGGGAACAGGGACTCCCTTGCGTTTCTTTTGTCCTTGAGGGCTAAGAGCTTTGAAAACTGAGATGAAGAGCTGTGAATCATCCTCCCGCAGACACTGATAGCAACAGCTCCTTGGCAGAGGCCTGAGACTTCCTAATCAAGGAAACATCCCCTCTCCCTCGCCTTTCCTTTTCAACTCTTGGCACCATGCGCACTGAGAAATATATTTCCTCCGCAGAGCAGTGAGCAGCCAGCCGGGAACCTCTCCCCAAGTCTCCCAGTCCAGCTCCGCTTTAAATATGCTACAGCCTCTGTCAAACACACCATAAAAACAGCATTAGCAACCATCGATGCCATTTCATACCATCTCCAGCTAAAACCCTGCCAATGACCCCTGCAATGTCCTCCTCGTGTCCTCATTTGAGGGTTGAAGAAACTAAAGCCGAGTAGGTAAGTGAGTTGCTTAAGGCCACGCAGCCAGGCCCGCGATAAAGGAACGCGAGCCTTGTCCCCATCGACTCCACAGGGTCATCTGGGCCCTCTCACTTCCAAGATGGGTTGACAAGAGGCCACAGACCCAGCACTGAGCACTGGAGAGAGAAAAGAGCCCTGGGATCGACCTTCTCGGACTCAGAGAGACCCCGGGACTGCCCAGAGCTACAGAGCTGGTTTGAGTTGCAAACTGGCTCCACCATAAATCCACTGGAGGAAACCACCAAACAATTGCTTGGGCACATTTCACTAGCTTATCCTGGAGAGTTCTCGATGGAACCAAAGGAGCAGCAAACTTTCTAACCACTCAGCCTCGTCCCTCCTCTTGCATCATTTTCTGGGTTGAAGTACACCCTGTGGCCCCAGCATACGTGGCAGACAGGCCCCCAAAAAGCCTCTCCCCTCCCAGGACTGAATCCTCCCGTCTTCATCTGCAAGTTCAAGACCTCAGCATTTGAAAGGACGGCAGGATGCTCTCGGAGCTGTCCAAGTCATGGACCAAGGACGCGTCTCCGCAGCCCACTATCTACCCCTTACTCCCAGCCCAGCCTGAGCTATTAAAAACAAAGCAGGCTCGCGCGCTGGCAAACTCCACAATTAGCCTCCTTTGCGCGCGCTCCAAGCGCTCTTCGGCCTGAGCTGCGATAGCACAGTGATTGTTTCTTGTTTTAGCGAAGCCATTCTGGGGGCAGCGCTGCGAGCCAGCGAGGATGTGACCCAGTGGTAATCCGAATTGCTTCACCAAACACATTTTTATCCCATCATCTCGGCCACATGAAAGGGGGCCACAGTGCTCCAGTGTTCCAAATTTTACAGTCCCGCTGTTCAGCAATAAAATGAGGCAAGAAATATTAGCCATCCCTGGCTGACGCCTTAATTCTTTCCCAACAATGTCAGAGAATCTGTACCCTACAGGTTTTAGTGCTGGCTGAAGCCTGACCCTCTGGCGGGCTTGAATGCAGCGGGAATGAGTTAAGGAGGGCCAGAAGGCTTTAATGGACCCCCATCCCAACAGCCCAGCTTGTGCGGGCCCCCCGTGGCCTCACCCTCCTTTTCACAGGCCTTGATTGTGTATGGCCCCAGCAGAGACAAAACTACCCCTGAGCAGAGGTTACCCCCAGCCGGGGCAGGTCAGAGGCATTCTGGGGGAGAAGGGGGGGCAGAGGGGAAGTGAGGGGCACTCTGTGACGGAGGGAGGTGGGGGTGGGGAGGGGGCAGTAAAAGATGGTCGGGATCATTTCTAACTGGAGATACAAGTCTGGGGCTGCGACCCGATCATCTCACCTCTAGACAAATCTTTTCTTAAATTGAGAGACGAAAATGGAAGCTATGCGAATGAGAATAGGAGGCGATGTGAGCTAATTTTCAAATATAATAATAAATAAAATGTCCCTCCACATTTTCCCAAAAGCTACAGGCCTGAAGCTCAGCATCTCAATCAGATGGTCTCTAATGTGACAGTATGAGATTTTTCAAAAAATTACAAATGGGTTGTGTTTTACACCCCGACAGAAGATTTTTCCAGCAATTTTTCAATTATTGCATTGTGAGCCCTCCAAGAAAAGTAACTATTTTGGCTCCAGACCCCAAAGTTACCAAGTAAAGGGAACAGCATGTTCACAAGTTTGCCAAGAGTCCTTTGAAATGCGGCATAGATGGTAACCAAGAGCTTTCTAGAACATAGGCTTGAAGGGGGTCCTTCCCTTCCTGCAAAAGAATCTTAAAGCTGGGTGTGGTAGCCTACGCCTGTAACCCCAGTGCTGAGAGGGCAGAGGTAGGGAAATGAGGAGTTCAAGGC
>RJWM01033160.1:0-20940 GCA_004363535.1 Dasyprocta punctata | reverse complement strand
AAAAAAAAAAAAAAAAAAAAAAAAAAAAAAAAAAAAAAAAAAAAAAAAAAAAAAAAAAAAAAAAAAAAAAAAAAAAAAAAAAAAAAAAAAAAAAAAAAAAAAAAAAAAAAAAAAAAAAAAAAAAAAAAAAAAAAAAAAAAAAGATTTAACCAACTGAGTAGGAAAAAATGAAGTCTTAGGATGTGTGTGACAAAAATAAACGTTTACCTTTCATGTATTTGGATACCAATAAGGAGAGGAGAAAGATATCAATACAAAAATATATTTGAAGAAATAATGCCCCAAATTGCCAAGTTTTGTGAAATATATAAATGCAAAAGATCAAGAAATGTGGCAAACCTTAGATAGAATTGATTCAAAGAAAATTGTGCAATGGCACTTCGCATGTCAAATTCCTAAGCACCAATAATAAAGAAAAAATCTTGAGAGAAAAATGGCCCAATACTTTTGGGATAACAGTGCTTTAAATGAGTACTAATTTCCCATCAAGTCACCGAAGACAGAAAAAGCAAAATGATAATTTTAAAATATGGGGTGGGGTGGGTGGCAAAAAACTGAGAATTTAAAATGCAACAAACAATGAAAATCTCCTTTGAAAAGGAAGACAAAGATGTTTTCAAATTAGAGGAAACTAAAAGAACTTATTGCCAGCAGACCTACACCACAAGAAATGCTAAATGAAGTTGTTTAAACTGAAGTAAGCTATCTGCGGATAGAATCTTGAATCTTAAAGAAGGAAAGAAAAATGTTAGAAATTGTAAATGTGAAAGGTATTGTTTTCATTTTGAAACCATTACAATACATAGGACCTATTAAAGTAAAATTATAACATTGCCCCTTTCTTGGTTATTTTTCTCTTTGCTGAGACAAAATACCTAACACCCACAAGTTAAAAGAGGAAAGCTTTGTTTCAGCTCAGTTTGTAGAGGTTTCACTTCACATTTGGCTGACTGCACAGCAGGGAGGTGTTTCATAGTTGACTTGACTCCAAGGCAGAGGGGCATGACAAGGAGAAAAAGTCCATGGCAGAGCAGGTGGGAGGCACCAAGCAGCAAGCAGCAGCGGACTGCCATCCATCTTTCCCTTTTACTCCATTCAGGCTACAAGCATAAATTTTGGTATCATGTTCCACTAGGGCGGGGCTTCCTATTACCCATACCCAGAGCAGTGCTAAACAGTCAGAGGACTAATCCAATGTCTGAACCTTCAATCCTTATTCATGCACCCTTACTGCACATTCACACACCCTAGATCCTACCATCTCTTGAAAGCCCCATTTATGAGCATGTGAGGCTTTGGGGGAACATCTAGATATAAACCATAGAAGTGTTTATAATGTAGTATGTATAGATATAGTATATATAAGAGTTATTGCATAAAGAAAGGGGGAATGGTAAATGGACTTTTATGATTATATGGTTTTCAAATTTTATATGAGGTATATGAAATTGACTCTAAAAAGGCTGTAAAAGAACAAGAATATATATTTCAGTCACCAGAACAACCACTAAAATATCAACATGTAAAACAGAATTCTTATTTTAAGAAGTGATCCAAAAATAGTACAGGAAAGAAAAATCAGAGGAATAAGAAGCAGAAGACCAAACAGAAAATGTGTAATAAATTGTTTAAAACAAATTGTTGTAAATAAAGTAATTTGTAGCTCTAAATGCAACCATGTCAATGATTATCTCAAATATTAATAGACTACACTCTAAAATGCAGAGGTATCAGAATGTATAGCAATCAGGGCCACTATATTTTAAGAGATGACTTTTAAATAGAAAGATATAGATACGTTTAAAATAAATTGGTGGAGAAAGATATAATATCAAAACTGCTTAGGAAGCCTAGAGTTACTATGTTAATATCAGACAAATTAAACTTTAAGACAAAAATTATTACCAAAGACAAAGAAGAATGCCCTGCAATAATGAGGGTCATTATACAGTATTAAGAAGACATAATAATTATAGATGTGTATATACACTTGATAAAATTCTAAGTGAGAGCATTTCTGAGTCTATAATTTTTTTTGAGGACTTTCTCAGTCATGAATCATAAGACACAAGTGGTTCATCAGTTTAAGCTAACAATCAGCTAGTAAAATCATGGACTGAAAGTCCACACTGATAGAAAAACTTAGTTGGAGAGAGTAAAAATCTCAGTGTAACTAAGTGTAACTAATTCTTTACACGTGTTCCATTACACTACTCTGTGATATGTGTTGGCTTCCTTTAATGCATTATGTATCTTTGAGTCCCTCCCACAGTCCAGGTCCAAGCTTGAAACCTTCACAATTCACTTACAGAGTCTGTATTTAATTAGTATGTTGCAGAACAGCTATTAAGTGCATTCTGGTTGTCACCACTGCTTACAACAGTTATATAAGTTCTCCAATCTCCTTCATTTGTCAGTGGAAGAATGTGTGGCTCAGATAGGGTCAGTGGGTTGCCCAGTATTACATTTCTGGTGATTAGCAGAGTCAGTCTCCTAATCAGGAGTCTGTTTTTTTCTGAAGCTTACCTCACTGCACTGCACTGTTTTAGCAAACATCACTGGTTAACATGTGTTAGGGTATGCATATGGAGATGCATAGTACTTCTTCATGTACACCCTTGAGGACACATGGGCGTTTTAAAGGTATGTCTGACCGCGTTTTGAATATGGCCAATGGCTGTGAAATAGGAGGAAGCTGGTCACTGCACCAAGAGATAAACCCGTAATCTTGACTGAGTTCTTGTGGCACACTAAACTGTAAACTGTTAAATCAGAAAACTTTACATGTATATATTCTGATGGAGTTCTTTATTTCCAGCACACAAATTTATAGCAAGAGTTTAGAGATCGTGGACACCTTTCCTAGACTTCCATGTTCCCTGTGCCATGATGAAGGGCAGCAAGTGTAGATCTCTGCCCAGCCTGGAGTAGAATTTCACAACTGAGTGGAGTTTGCAAGGTTAAGTGAATATTCTAAATGATATTCTTGGATCTATGCATTTGAGTTTTATTTCTCATTAATAGAAATGCATTTTATTTCTTAAAAGTCAACATTGCAGACTTTTCAAATGAGATTAAATATCAAATACTATACTGGTTGACTTTGTAAGTATTCTGCCTTCACAATAATCTTCAGAAAATGTTATTATCCCCATTTTTTGTTTAAGAGAAAAAAAGATACAGGAAAGAAAAACAAAAAGCAGAGAAACAAACAACAACAAACCCAAAACAATAGCAGCATAGATTTTTCAAAACAAGATGATAGGAATTTAACAATGGTTGTAATATTGCAGATTGCTACCTTCAAAAGGGTTGCTTAGATTACCAGATATAGACGTACAAGATTGATTTAATCATATGAGTATTAACTGTTCTTTTCCAAGAACTAATAAAATTAGTAGTATAGTCTTTTTAGCTATCTTATGTATATACATATACAAATTTATGTCTTTTTCCTTTTCTCTTCCTTCTTTCTTGCTTTCCCCTATCCCAGTTACTTTTCCTCTTTGAGCAGTTTCTCACCCTTACACAATATTTATTGTAGATTTTGGATCATATTTGCTCTTTCAGTTTCTTACACTAGGGAGATCATATGGTATTTACACATGTGAGTTTGATTTATTTCACTTATGAGTATGGTCTCAAGTCGTGTCCATTTACTTATAAAACCCTCGATGCAATCTTTCTTTATAGCTGAGTAGTACTCCATTGTATAAAAATACTGCATCTTTTTTTATTTATTCCTCAATTGATGGACATTTGGGTTTTTCCAAGATTTGGCTCTTACAAATTGTGCTGCTATAAACATGGGTGCAAATGTATCACTGTGGTATGATGTTTTCAATTCTTCAGGGAAAATGCCCAGAAGCGGGATAGCTGGGTCAAATGGAATCTCTAATCCTAGCTTTTTCAGGAACCTCCACACTGATTTCCACAGTGGTTGCACCAGCTTACACTCCCACAAACAGTGAAAAAGAATTCTTTTTTGCCCACAGCCTCGCCATCATTTGTTATTGGTTGATTTCTTGATCTTGGCCATTCTTTCTGGAGTGAGATGGAATCTCAGTGTTGTTTTAATTTGCATTTCTCTGATCACTAATGATGCTGAACATTTTTTCATGTATTATTTGCCATTTGTGTTTCTTCCTCTGAGAAGTGAGTATTCATCTCAGATGCCTATTTTTGGATTGGGTGTTTGAATTTTGGGGGCCTGATTTTTTTGTTTTTTTTGCATCACTGGGAGTTGAACTCACAACTTTGCACCTGCCCGACAGGCGCTTAAGTCACTGAGCCAAACTCCCGGCGCTGGTTTTTGGAGGCAGGGTCGCACTGTGTAGGTCAGGCCGGCCTTGCGCTCGCGTTGTAGCCCAAGCCGGTCTCGAACTCACAACACTCCTCCTACCTCAGCCTCCCGAGTGCTGGGATTAAAGGCGTGCGCCACCACGCCCGGTGGGTGCCTGATTTTTGAAAAATTCTTTATATGTTCTAGATAGAAGTCTTTTGTCTGAGGGATAGTTGACTAAGATTTTTTCCCACTTTGTGGGTTTTCTTTTCATTCTGTTGGAGATTTCTTTTGACAGACAAAAAATGTTTAAGAAGATGACATTCCAGTTGTTGATTCTGGGAAGTATTTCCCGTGCAGTTTGATTTTTCTTCATGAATTCTCTGCCTACCCCTATGTCTTTGAAGTTTCTACCTACTTTGTCTTCTAGCAGATTTAGTGTTTCTGTTTCAATATTTAGATCTTTTGACTAAATAGTGCATTTTGACTTTAATACATGGTGATAGACATGGGTCTAGTTTTATTTTTTGGCATATGAAAAGCCAGTTTTCTCAGCACCACTTATTCAAGAGGCTATCTTTCTTCCAGTGAACATGTTTGGCCCCTTTGTCAAAGATGAGGAGGCTGAATGTGTTTGTAGTTGTGGCTGTATCTTCTAATCTATTCCACTGGTCTTCAGGTCTGTTTTGTTGCCAGTGCCATCCTGATTTTATCATAGTAGCTTTGTAGTGTAATTTCAAGTCAGGGATTGTGATGCCTTCTGTCTTGGCTTTGTTGCCCAGAATTGCCTTTGCTATTCTATGTCTCTTCTGGTTCCAGATGAGTTTTAGGAACTATTTCTCTAGATCTGTGAGGTATACAAATGGTATTTTGATTGGAATTGCATTAAATCTGTATAACAATTATGGGAGAATGGCCATATGCTCATTCTTCTTATCCATGAACAGTGAATGTCTTTCCATTTTCTGAAATCCTCTTTGATTTCTTTTTTCAGAGTAATGTAATTTTCAAGGTAATAGATCTTTTGCTTCCCTTGTTAGATTGAGTCCTAAGTATTTTTTTTTTTTTTTGGATGCTATAGTAAAGGATGTGATTTCCCTTATTTATCTCTCAGTGAATTTGTTGTTTGTGTACAGGAATGCTATTGATTTTTGAGTGTTGACTCTGTATCCAGCTACAATACTGAATTTGGTTATTACATCTAGAAGTCTTTCCATGGAGTTTTGGGGATCCTATTCATCGAGTATCATGTCATCTGCAAATAGTGATTATTTAGCTTCTTCCTTTCCTATCCTTATTCCTTTTATTTCTCTCTCTTGTCTAATTGCTCTGGCTAATGTTTCCAGCACTATATTGAATGGAAGTGGTGATAGTGGGCAACCTTGTCTTGTTCCTGATTGTAGAGTGAAAGCTTTCAGTTTTTTTCCATTTAGTAAGATATTTGCTGTTGGCTTATCATATATGGCTTTTATCAGATTGAGGTAGAGACCATCTATTCTGATTTTCTGTAGGGTTTTTATCATGAATGAGTGTTGAATTTTGTCAAAAGCCTTTTCTCCATCTATTGAGATGATCACGTGATTCTTGTCCTTGGCTCTGTTGATATGATGTATTATGTTGATTGATTTGCATATGTTGAACCACCCCTGCATTCCTGGGATGAATCCTAGTTGATCATGGTGTAAAATCTTCCTGATGATGTGTCGCATTCTATTTGCCAGTATTTTACTGAGGATTTTTGCATCCATGTTCATTAGGGAGATTGGCTTGTAATTTTCTTTTTTGGTTGGGTCTTTCTCTGGTTTTGGTATTAGGGTAATACTTGCTTCCACGAATGAGTTAGGGAGACTTGCTTTACTTGCAATTCCATTAGAGAGTTTAAGGAGTGTTGGCATTAAGTCTTCCCTAAATTTCTTATAGAATTCAGCAGTGAACCCTTCAGGATCTGGACTTTTCTTTGTTGGTAAGGTTATAATTACATTTTCAATTTCATTAGTTGAAATTGGGTTATTCAGCAGTTTTCCATCTTCTTGATCCAGCTTTGGTAATTCGCATGTTTCTAGGAATATGTCCATTTCTTCTGTGTTACCAATCCCATGGGGGCAAAGGTTTTTGAAGTAGATATTAATGATCTTCTGTATTTCCACAGGGTCTGAGTGATTTCACCCTTTTCATTTCTTATTATATGGATTTGAGTTTTTTCTCTCCTCTTTTTGATAATGTTGGCTAAGGATTTATCAATTTTATTTATTCTTTCAAAAAACCAACTCTTCATTAATTCTTTGTATTGTTTCCTTAGTTTCAATTGCATTCATTTCTGTTGTGATCTTTATAATTTCCTCCCTTTTTTAGGCTTTGGGATTGACTTGCTCTTCTTTTCGTAGAAGTCTGAGGTGCAGCATTAGGTTTTTTATTTGTGTTTGTTTGATTTTCCTGATGTGGGAGTTTAGTGCTATAAATTTTCCTCTGATGACTGCTTTCATTGCATCCCACAGGTTCCAGTAAGTTGTATTTGCATTTTCATTTAATTGTAGATATTGTTTAATTTCTTCTGTGATCCATTGGCTGTTTAGGAGAGAGTTATTCAATTTTCATGTGCCTATAGGTTTTTTCTCATTAATTTCCAATTTTATTGCACTATGGTCAGATAATATGCATGACTTTATTTTAATTACTTTGCATTTACTTAAGCATGTACTGTGGGCTGGTATATGGTCTATTTTAATGAATGACCCATGTGCAGTGGAGAAGAATGTGTATTCTGATGTTCTTGTGTGGAACGCTCTGAAAACATCTACTAGGTCCATGTGTTCACAAGTTTGATTCAGTTTTGTTATTTCTTTGCTGCTTTTTGTTTGGTTGTTCTGTCTCTTTGTGACAATGGAGTGTTAAGGTCCCCTATCATAACTGTCTTATTACTTATTTGATTTTTCATGTGTATTAAGATTTGTCTTTCATAGTTGGGTGCTCCCATGTTTGGTGCATGTATATTTACGCCACCATGCCCGGCTATATTTATGATTATCATCTCTTCCTCTTGAAGTTTTCCCTTGACAAATATGTAATGACCTTCTTTGTCTCTTTTGATCATTCTTGGTTTGAAGTTCACATTGTCTGCAAACAGAACAGCTACTCCTGCTTTTTTCTGGGTTTCTGTCACATGGAGTATTGTTTTCCATTCTTTGACTTTTAGTCTGTGAATTTCCTTTTCAGTTAAATGTATTTCTTGTATACAGCATATTGTTGAATTTTGTTTCTTAATCCACTCTGCCAGTCTGTTTCTTTATATTGATGAGTTGAGACCTTTTACATTGATGGATATAACTCATGTGTACTGACCTATCCTTGTCATGTTGTCTTTCTGTTGTTGGTTTTCTACTTTTTCTGTTTAATTGTTTGCCCCGCTTAGTGGTTTCCTTCTGCTATTTTTCTTGGAATTATAGTTATCTTTATCTTTTTCTAGAGAATCTTTCAGTACTCTTTGTAGTGTTGGTTTGGTGGTCATGAATTTCTTCAGTTGTTCTTTGTCATGGAAGTATCTTATTACTCCATCAGTTTTCAAAGATAGTTTTGCAGGGTACATCAATCTGAATTGGAAGTTGTTTTCTTCCAGGACTTGAGATACTTAACTCCAAGCTCTTCTTAACTTGAAGGTTTGTGTTGAGAAGTCTTCCATAATTCTGATAGGTTTTGCTTTGTAAGTGATCTGTTTATTTTCTCTGATAGCTTTTAGTATTCTATTCTTGTGCTGAATTTCTGATATTCTAATTATATGTCTGGGTGAAGATTTATTTTGGTTATGGCTAATTGGGGTTTTATATGCCTCACTTATGTGTATATCAGATTCTCTTCCCATGTTTGGAAAGTTTTCTGCTATTATTTCTGTAAATAGTCTTCTTTTGTCATTTGTGTTAAACCCCAGCTTTTTTGTTGACACCACCAGTCTTACATTGCTTCTCTCTGCATCATCTTGCAGACATTGAATGGCTGTTTCCTGGTTCCTGTCCACTTTTAAGAGAGCTTTTCTTTTGTGATTATAACCTTCCATCCTGCCTTCAAGGTCTGAGAGTCTGTCTTCAGCTTCATTCAAGTGGTTTTGACAGCTTTTAATGGAATTTTTAATTTCCTGAATATCCCTTTGAATCTGTTTCATGCATTCTAATTCTGTCTTATGTTATTCATTCAAGGTTTCCATCATTTTCTTATGTAGCTCTATTTTTTTATGTAGATCTTCTTTAGATGCACTCAACATTTCTTTCATAATGTTTGTCATTTCATGTTTTAGCTAAGAGATTATTTCTGATTTGATTTCCTCTATAGCTTCATGGCGTTTGTTTACTTCAGTTGCTATCATTTCAGAAAGTTCAGTTGTGCGATTTCCAATGTCTTCTATTTCACTGTCTCCTGGGTTTGTTCTCAGTGGGCTGGAGGACTGAGACTGCATTTTGCCCTTTTGTTTTGTCATTTTCCTCGGACCTGTGTGGTTGGCCAGGCATCCTCCCAATGAACTGAACTAGAACATGGCACTGGGCAGTGCTTTGTTCCTCCAATATCCATGACACTAGCTGGGGCACACCCCAAACTATGGTGCCAGAGCCTTGTACTGTGATGGGCAGAGCTCAGAATCTTCAGGAGCCATCAGCTAGGCTGATTGTTTCTTGATGGATGGCTCTGGGGCTCTGGGATGACCAGAGTGCAGTACCTGTGTGACCTGTGTGGCTGGCCAGCATTCCCCTGATGGATCATGCCAGGACACTAGACTGGGCAGACCTTGGATCCTCCATTCCACTAGTAGGGATGTACCCCTGGAGTTTCTATTATCCCCATTTTGGAAATAAGGATATCGAAGTTTCCCTCATTTTATTCCTGTAAATAGAAGATTAATACATTTGTTCTTTTCCATGATGTAGGACCCAATCAATAAATTCCAGTTTTACTATACTTACTTAAGAGATTTTCTGTGTCATTACCACTTTATATGTATGGGCCCAGCCTGAAATCAAGTAACACAGATCTTTGTCATGGCTGCCTTAGTTTGCTAAGAAAACTCTGTTTCATTTGTGGTGGGTTATAGCCAGCTTAAAATGAGGATCTTTGTGTGTGTGTGTGTGTGTGTGTGTGTGTGTATGTGTATGTATATATATATATATATATATATGAAAAATTTGCTATCCACTACTGCTAATTAAAAGAGTTGCAAATATACATTGGATGTGGAAATTCACTGACTTTATGGCAGGCAGAGCAAATAAGGCAACACAGAGAAGTTCATATTTTTGTTAGTAGAAAAATTAAAACATGACACACATTTCTCTTATCTCTATGATTCCTTCACATTTTCAGAATGCTATAAAAATGAGACTAATAATACCACTCAGATATTTGATAGGATGGAATGAAACTGTAGTTGTAGACCAATGTTAGATTATTGTTGTCTTTCTTCTATAACTACAACACAGAATCAGGGTAGAAATCTCAGTATAATCAGGCTGTAGTTAATTTTTTAAAACTCCATACTCTGAACTTCGGTGTTCCAATAAAGTACTATTTATTTATATTACCCCTGTATTGTCAGTAACAATGAGAAAGATTTTTATGATCTTCTTCATACTTTAAGTGGATGTTATTGTTTATGCTTCATAGATTAGGAACTGAGCCTTGGCAAGTGATGTAGTTTGATCAGGCCACATAGAGATGTAGCCAGAAGTTGAATCCCTGTCTCTCTATAACAAAACCTGTTTTTCCACTGCATGAAACCATTTCTGCAGTACTGAAAAATGTAACCATTTGGTCATTATTTCTAAGACTAATTCTAGTTTATAAAGTGGTCAGTGTGAAAAGGCAATGTCTGATAGGTTAGAATTCATTCACTGTGAAGTCACCAATGGAGTCACGACTCAGAAAGCTCCACAGAAACCCTGACAACATCGGACCACCTTTAAATATCTGTATTTTGTGTCTGTGCTTTTTTTTTTAAAGAATTTTTTCAGCAAGATTTGAGAGCTTGAGAGTTACACAGAGTTAAGGTCATCCAGGAACCTTCAGTGAAAGCTTTGCCTATACAATTGGAATATTCCTGAACTGTAAAGCTTTTTTAAATGAAAGGAGACCCAAAAAACCTTTCTGCCAATGCTTAGTGCTTCTGTCATTTTGAAATGATCAGATTGTCAGCCTGTCCATTACCCTGCATACAGTATATGCTCATTAAATCATGCATTGTAGGTTCCTTCAGGTTGTCAAACTGCTTAATTGAAAAAAATGTGTAGTAGAGCTCTTCTGGGAAAGAGGCAAGAATCAAAGGGCTGGAGAGCTACTCTTAATATTTCAGAGTTTGCTTTTAACTGCAGCTAGAAATTGTTCTGTTTCACAGTTTTGATTAAAGGACTATTCCTTCTGCATGCTTCTTGTTTTGTTTATAATTCAAACACTGTAATTATAATGGAGTTGCTTTTATAATAGAGCTACTAAATCATTCTGCCAGAAGACAAAAACCGAGGAGGAAGGGCTTAAATTTTGTGCTACATTTGGCTCAATTTGGGTGTTTGGGGGCTGAAACAAACTGGGAATCAAGAGATCCAGAAGAGTTTTAGTCTTGTTAATTCTGTGTTCCAAGGTTTGCATTATGTAGGACATTTAGGCTTTATCGTCACCTCAGTGGGTGGGTTAATCTTTTCTGACAGCTACTGCCCTCAGGCTGCAGGTGTTTCTCAGTTTGTTTGTACAGTAGCTTTAAATAGTGCCAACTCCTAGGCTCCACCCCAAACCAAGAAGGTCAGACTCTGAAAGTAACAGTGCTTGTAAATGCTCTTGGAGTGATTGTAATGTGAGCCAGCATTGAAGAGATGGAGCCTGAGTCTAGTCCTTCACTCTTAAGTTAGAACTCCTCTCCAGCTGTTATCACCTACCCATTACTATTATACCTTTCAAGTTTCTGCAGGTTAAAACCTTGAGCTCTGAACTCCACTTGGATCTATGAAATAAAATTCTTTGGGGGGCAGGACACATGAATCACACTCTCTCTCTCTCTCTCTCTCTCTCTCTCTCTCCCTCCCTCCCTCCCTCCCTCTCTTCCTTTCTCCCTCTTTCCCTCCCCCTCTTCTCTCACTCTCTCTTTCTCTTCTCTTGGATGGTACTAGGGATGGAACCTAAGGCCTTCACACTAAGTTACATTTCAGCCCTTTTTTATTTTTTGTTTTGAGACAGCACCTCACTAAGTCACCAAATTGCCCAGGCTGGGCTTCAGAGTGCTGGGATTACTGACAGGCACCACTGTGCCTGGCTCAGGAATCTCTGCTCTTGACAAGAGGTCTGAGCTAGGCATGGTGGCCCACGCCTGTAATCCTAGCATGCAGGAGACTGAGGCAAGAAGGTTGCCACAAATTGAAGGTCACCATGGGCTACATAGTGAGTTCAAGACCAGCTGGAACTACATAGCAAACGTCATCTCGAGAAAGGAGGAGGGGCTTGCTCTATGTGTGTCTATCCCCATGGCCCAGGGGCTGCATGTATCTTGCACAGATAATAGTGCACCCCCCCAATTGTAAACTGTTAACATTGTAATGTAATTTTAAGTGTTACTTTTCATGATATAATTGAGTGGCCCTCAGGCAGAGTGTGTCAGTGACAGGGGGAGCTGTGTAGGGAGTGAGCAGTGTACTGCTAACTCCACCTCTTGTGCCCTCCATATATAGTCATTTGAATTGAAACCTGTTTGATCAGATGTTGCATGCATTCCCATGACTTGGCATATAAAACACAGAGATCACTGATACAGTGTTTCAGCCTACTTACACCATGTGCATACCTGTGAAGACAGGCATTTATTGGTATTAAGCATTTAGGTTAAGTGTTCTTATTTCATTATTAAACTTATTGTTTTAATATATTAAAATATAAAAATAAAGTTTTGTTAGATGTATACGTTAATTATAATATGTATTTTATATGCTACCCAAGACAATTCTTCTTCACTTAGTGCCATCCAAGCAAGCCCAAAGGTTGGACATTCATGCTAGATGATTTTTATGTACTAGGATTTGAGAATTTGCTAAAGAAAGGTGACGGGAACATGAATGTGATCATTATATAATTAAAATGTACCAATAAAAAATTTTAAAATGTACCAATAAACTTAATTAAAAATAAAAATGAAAGAACTCATAAAATAAAATAAAATCATTTCCAGTATGTAAAAAAAAAGAAGAGAAATGATGTGATCTTTATAAGAGATGTTCAGTGGAACTTCAAAAGACAGTGGGACAATCACAGAAAATTCTGAGCAGTATTTTGTTTTGTTTTGTTTTCCTTTGTTTTGCAGTAGTGATTTTGGCACCTTCATTTGGATCTAACTGGAATTATGCATGGTCATAATCACATCAGCTTTATTTGGGGGAAAGCTTTCTACTGTCTAGTGCCATAATAAGCCCCAGGAATGCACACATATTTTATGGCCTCTCTAATTTTTAACTACTAATGACTAGAATTAATGCATTGTTAAAGGGACTGCAAAAATATTGAGACCTAAATGAAGAACAAACAGTATTTCAGTTTTGCTGCATGGACGCACTGCTGAATCAGCACTATTTGAAATTTAATGAAATATTGACAAAACAGAACATTATGCTCTTCCTTTAAGTTACTAAATTTAGTAATTGTTAAAAGTCCACTTTTAGAGAAATTTTATGGATTAGCTTTTCACATTTCTTAATACTTTCTGAAAATGCACATGATTACTGAAAAAGTTTAGCTAATTTTAAAATTAAATTAACCAAATTACATGTAAGCACATAATTTTAAATGCAAAAGTATATAATGATTTTGAAAGATTTCACATAAGCAAATTATTTAGTATAATCTGATATAATATTGCTTCCAAAGGCAATGTGCCTAAATCCTTGGAAGGACATACAGGTTCTATACTTCAAACTTAAAGGATATATAACTCTTGAGCTGCATTCTTATTGAGAAGCTTATCAAAATATATGCACAAGCAGCCTTCAAAAGAGACAATTGAAATTAAATTTATCATTATTGTTCATGCTTCTTCATCTAAAAAAGATACCCCTAAGAAAAAAGGAAAAATAGTATTTTTAGCCACATATCACCCTACCTTTAAAAGTCCATCACTGACATAAAAAGTTGGGACTGTAAGACAGATGGGGCTAATTGCACACTACACCTACTACTCAAAAATTACCTCTCAGCAATGGTAATATTAGTATGAAACAGCATATAACTGGAATAAAACAGCATATTACTGGAATAAAACACAGAAGTGCATACCACTGGACAGTTTGTCTGTGAGGTCTGTTGATGAATTCTCCAAGGCATATCCACTCTTTGGATTTGATTGCATATGAGGTCCATAGTTTCAGGATTCTCCTGATCCATGAATTCCTACTACTGAAGTCTCTACCAATGTCTTAATTAAGGTACATTTCCCTTTCTTTATTTTAGACTGTTTTCATTTGTTTCTTTCATAAAAATCTCCATTCTTTTTTGTCTACTTACCTTTCTTTTTTACTGTGTTTTCTAGACAGAATATCAACATCATGAAAGCAGGAGCCATTGTTCTACTTCTTAACCAAATCCATCTTGGGAAAGTAAAGGGTGGTGACAATCCATCGCTTTGTTCTTGCCAGTAATACATAGTCAGGAGTGTCATGCAATTATGAGCAATGTTACAAATGCTGGAGGAAATAGGTCAGGAAATATTTTTGTACATCTCTTTTACACTTAGGATTCTGTAACTCCAAGTCATTAAAACATGAGTGATGAAAAAGAAATTCTATTCAAGGTTCTTGCAGACCTTGCTTACTTCCTCCTTACTTCAAAAGGAAAAAAAATAATAACTGTTAGGAATCAGTTTGTTCATAAATTCTACACCTTCTAAAAGAATAAAATGGTTAGACATTCATTTGAAAATGACTATACTTTTGGAGAGAGGCCTGAAAACTTCTTGGCAATACTTCAACAGATTAATAATTGAGAATGATGATTGACTAGAGAATGGAAGTGGAGCTAATAGCCTTTCATTCTCATCTTTATTATTTCAGACAAATTGGTAAATCATGGTGAAGGCATGGAATGTTTCTGGATTGGTTAGCTGGAGCACTGGAGTAAGAAAAGGGTTGATGTTTGGTTTTAATTCTTTAAGACGTTGACTTCACCCATGATGGTGGGAGGTCCATTTGGGATTGTGTTGCTTCTGATGTTTAATATTCCTATTATGTCCTCAGCAAAGTCTGTGTGAACTACAGCAACCTTTCCCTGCAGCTCTACTATGTGTGTAGCATTGTGTTAGACACTGGTTGAATTAAAAAAAAAAAAATGGATCTGACATGATCCTAACATTAAATGGTTTTTTAAAAAACAAGCTGTCAAGCGAGACATATGCATGAAAATCATCCTTCTATCAGATAAAAGTGCTTAGTGTGTTAGGGGAGGGGTGTGTGCGAATACCATGGGAGTCATTAGCTTACAGGATTGATGTGAGGGATCTACCTAATGGGGAATTAGTGATTTCAAACAATATGAGAAAGTCAGATTATCAAGTCCAAATGATGTCTGCTGATAATAGCCACTAGAGTTGGGCAGTGAGGGAAAGACAGATGAAGAGAAGGAAGAATAGTGAACAAAGGCTTAGAGGTTGAATCCCTGGGATGTTTCCAGGGAGATAGGAACTTTGATAGAAATGCAGAGTATGCAGAGGAAAATATTTCTTCCTCAGATTAAGCTCAAATTAAAAGGGCTTTCTTTTAAAGAATGACAACATGCTGGGGATATAGCTCAGTGGCACATGCACAAGATCCTGGTTCCATGCCGGGCATTTTCCTGTGTACGTCTTTGCGTAGATTCACCATAATCATAATAACCCTCCATATAGGTGCTAGTATTATCCCCACTTTACAGATGTGGAAACTGAGGCATAAATGGGTTAAGTTTCTTGCCAAATATGAATAAATGATAGAGTTTGGCTTCCTTGCTTCATTAAAGGAGGCCTGAGCATTTGAGGAAGCCTGGGGGAGAAGTACTGGGGTTGAAAGATCTGCAAATGGGGCAAGGTGCAGTTTCAAAGTGGGCAGTTTTGTGAATTTCCCTGAGCAAAGAGAAAGATTCTGCATCCAGCAGCCATGAGGGGGATGAAGGTGCCCTTGACTGCCTCCCTGCAGGTTATCCATGTTTGCAGCCTCCATGGAGAGAAACTGTTGGTGCGAGGAAACAAAGGTGTTTTTCAAGCGCTCTGCTGCCATGGTTCGCCTAGGACAGGGTAATGAAAGGAGCTTTTTTTTTTTTTTTTTTTGCCTCTGCTGCCTTCCGGGGTTACATTCTAAGTGAATCTACTGCCTCAAAATGGAGCTTGTTAGTTGCGTGTCATCTGAGGGTGGCAATTACTTGCATGTGTTTGGTTGGTTGCCAGCCCCTGGGGCGCTAGACCTTAGTGCGGGAGCCACTGTTTGTCATGAATTAGTCTTTAAATAAAAGCAAGTTTTTAAAATGGTGCATGCTAATTTGGGTTTTGCTAACCCTTTCTGAAGAAGGCTCGGCCTGTTCAGTGCCAGCTGGCTGAGTTGGCATTCAGTGAGAAACTGGGTCCCTACCAAAAAATCACATTGCTCCTCCCGCCCCATTTGCAAGCAAAATGGCAGCGAGGAGCCAGTGGGCAGTGAGAAGCAAGGTGAAACACAGGGCAGGGACTGCAGGGCAGTCGGGCTGATTAAAGGAACTGAACTTGCTGTGGCATCCCACTTGCCCCACCTTGGAAAGGAAACTGCCCCTCTCTTTTCCCACTCACATCACCCTGGCCACCCATTCAGTGACTTTTACATAAAAGGCTTCCTCATCCAATTGCTTATACACTGCACCTTTTGTTCTCTTCCAAGTCATACTTAAGGGATTATCACTGCCGCTTTTAACTTCTCCCAGAAAGAGCTGAAAGAATGTGAATGGGGCGGAAGTCTTCACTGAGAAAGTGCCCCCACCCCAAGTGCTCACAAAACCCCTAATCACGATGTAAGAATGCCATACTGTTTTTGATGGTGGCTGGCTACAAATGCATTAATTAACAATTGCTGTACATATAGGCCATGATTACAAGCAGTCATGTCACACACACACAACTCTTGGTAATTCCACATGGTGCCCAAATTCAGGCCCTGGTCACTTTACCATGGTGTTTTTTTTTTTTAATTAAGAAAGAGCAATCCCACCTATCATGTTTTGGATTCTTGAAACTCAGTACAGTTCGTTACCCAGGAAGTACTAAGTAAAAGAGCTTTGTTTTTTTTTTTTTTTTTTGACACTTTCCAGGTAGATCATCTGATCAGGAGAAATGTCAGCTGTGATGCAATCAACAGTTGAAAACAGGGTGCTCCTATTTACTTATTTATTTTAGTTTTGTTTTGCAAGCATCTCTTGTCTCCAAATATGATTGCTCAGTATTAGGGGAAAAAGCCATGTGCATAGGCAAACAGAAAAGGAATTTAAATAAGCCTTGCTTTCTGGATATTCAGAAAAGATGGAAACTTTTTCTCCTATGAATGTGTCTGTGTAGTAGATTGCTGAGAAATAAGAATCGTTCTAGTTGTTAATGTAATGTACTTTAAATTTCCTAGAGTGAGATTTGTTGCTTTTGTTTTTAATCTGCTTATTTGATGCAGGTGCCTCTATTTGTCTTTATTCTCTGTTGAAGGCAGTGTATTAAGTTTACTAATAAAATGACACTCAGTTCCTATGAGACTCGGCCTGAAAGCATTCCTGACAGGACAAGAATTGTGTTTTTTTTATAGATGCTGAGGCAAAATTGAGGATGAAGGAAACTTTGAATACTTGAGTGCTGTGAAAAGTTTGAGGGAGATTTTATTTTTTTCATGGCAGTAAATTTTGTGCTTTCTTTAAATGCTCATTTAATATTTTGGGTCTCACCAGGACAATGTGCTGCTTTTACGAATGAGAGCTGATAATGAGACTGTGGAGCCTTTAATTTATGACGTATCTGACAGCATTGTGGTGGATCTGATTTGGCATGCATGTGATTGTGTCTGCAAGCTGAAAATAAACCAGCTGGTATTTGTTCTAAAAACGTTCTGAGAACACCTTCCTGTTAATGGCCCATGGCTTGATCCAGCATCTGGTAAAATAATACATTGTCATTTTTTCCATGAAAGTCAGCTCAAATCATTAATGATTCCAAAGCCATTTGCAGTCTTCTCTTGTCTAGAATATGCCAATTACCATGAAATTATTCCTATTAGCTACATGATTGAATGATAGTAACCTGACTATAACTTTTTGGCAGAAATTCTCTCATAATGAGAATAATGAACTGTGCAGTTGAGTCCTTGCCGGGCTATGTTAAATAGGGAGGTTGGATATTAGATGTTTCTAACCTATCATGAACAATACTTCTTAATGACTGTGTGAATTGAAGGAAATGTGATATTTTGTAGATTTGCTCGAATGTGGGAATTTACTGTTTTGATTAATTTGTTTGGGCATGCCATTAAAAATGATGTTCAGAGACCATTTTTTGATGTGCGCATAACTGTAATCATTGCCAGTGTATGGAACCTAACAGGATCATGCTCTCATGTGAACCATGTCTGATTTTTAAATAAGATCCTCCATGCATAATTATCTCCAAAGAAATAATACCATCAGTAGAAGCGATCCTAAGAAAAATGCCAAAAGTCTAATACTGCCATGAGATTGATAAATTAATTTACATTTTTCTTTGCTTATTCTAGATCTGTAAGGCCAACTGACCTGCACATCTGAAAATGTAATATCAGGAAGATGATGGTTCAAAATATATAACAGGGGACCTTGAGAAGGCCCAATAAGCCCCTCAAAAGTTCCTCCTAGGGCTTCTGTGTAGCAGTGGAACAGGTTAACTATATTCTCCAAGGATCTAAAGAAGCTCATTTAACATATTGGGCACTTACTGTGGCTCATCTCAGTACTTTTATCTCAGTTTTATCTCTGGACCTTATCCTAGAAACCATTTTATGCTGATGTGATCCAAAGCCTCTTGCATGAGCTGCACTGAGTATCCTTATTTTCTGGTTCTAGGGCTTTTATGACACCCTGGTAGGAGAAGGGGCACTGGCAGCCTGTGCTATGATTTATGTCTAAAATGTCTTCCAAGGCCTCACGTGTCCCTGGTAGGGCTTGTGAGAGTTGCTGGATTATGGGTGTGATAATGAATTAAGAGTGTGTGGTAGCTGAATTAGTCCACTGATCTGTTTAGCGTAGTTCTAAATGTGAATGATAGGAAGACCCACCCTGGGTGTCATTCAGCAGGTTTGTAGGAAGGCTTGCTGCTTCCTGCCTGGCTTGTCATGGGCTGTTTTCCCTCTGCCATGTCCTTCTGCCATGCTGCCCTGCCTTGCAGCTGGCCAACTGAAACTTCTACAAACTGAGATAAAATAAACCTTTCCTCCTTTAACCTGCTAGTGTCTGATATTTTGTCCCAGAAATGAGAAAAGTAACTAAGACAACCTGAAAATGCAAGAGAATTAATACCCCATAGAATATTCCCTGATTAGTGGGGATGAGAATTGATAAATAAATGCTTTCCCTTGCATGCCTTGTTCAAGCAATTCTGAAGCTCTATCTATCTATCTATCTATCTATCTATCTATCTATCTTATCTATTGAATGATAGTATATATAGAGAGAATGAAACATGTTCAGTTTTCTCAGAAAGTTCCAGCAGGTTGAGTCCTAGTTGCTCAGAGTGGTGACCAACTTGACAGTACATTCTTAGATTGTATTTTCCTCTAAAGAGGATGCCATGAGTCCCTCACCAAGATCTTCTTTACTATTTAGGAACATCTGTGTCACAGTTGCTTCGTGTGTTGGATGGTGAGGTCTCACAACTGAGCCCATCTCAGGAGAATTAACTCTCTATTGAGGGGAGTCACCTTCCCCAGAAATATCTGGGCACTTCCCTTACTCCTTACAATCTATAGCCAGAGACCAACTGCAATTGTTAAGAATAGGTCTGTGGTGCTATTCATACTAGTAGCTCCTTGGGCCATCAGGCCAAGGCTAGGCTCCAACTGAAGTCACATCATTTGGGCTTCTTCTTGCCCAGGCTGATCCCTCATTTTTTCACAGTCCTCTCCTGAGGGCAGCCTTTCACTTGTACCAGAATTCACATCTCTGGTCCACTTCCAGGGAACCAGATTTTTCTGTGTTTCTTCTCTTCCAGTCCCTCAATATGTTTTGGGGCCCCACTCTATGGTGCTGGCTGGATTTGGTACACACGATTGTTACTGCATATTCTTCTGAGGGAGGTCAGATTTAGGAAGAATTATATAAATATGTAAATCATATGTTAATCATATGATTATATACTAAAGTGAATGAGTGAGATAACAAACATAGAAATTGAGAGACCTATTATTTATGGCTAACAGTGATACCAAAGACATCATGAATAGATTTGAAGTACAGAAAGAGAAACACATTTGGGAAGGAAAGAAAGGAATATGGGGAGGAATACAGGGAGGAAATTCAGCTGTGGAAGACAGTGCGAATAAAGCTTCTGAGTGAAGCTGAAAATCGTTAGTTCAGGGGACCCTGATATTACTGTCCCTTGGGAATAAAGGTTTTTTGCTGCAGTGATCAGAAAAGTTTGGAATGTTTTTCATTCACCAACAACTCTTTTGAGCACTTGTGAGTTATAGGCAGTATGGTAGATACTGGAAGTGATAAGATAAACAAAATAGAAATTGTCACTGAGAGTTGCAATATAACCTGAGAGTACAGAGAGTTTGCAATATAACCTGAAAGAAATGACTGGGGTGCAATGATAGAAAATAACAAGACGTCAGATGTTAGATTGAGTAGATTGAGGAATCCTCTCTAAGAAAATAATGCTTATGAAGAGATCAAAAGAATAGAATGGAATGGGCCCTGCTGGTGTATAGGTTTGTTTGAATGTGGGAACTTAGTTTTTATTTGGGGAAGGAGCCACTACAAAGGAGGCAAGAAGGAATGACACATGCAGGGTCAGACAAGAAATGCATCAGGGCATTAGACTTACAAAAAGGCCTTGTGATCGGATAGTACTTCCCAGGGAAAGGAGTACACAAGATAATCCAAACTGAAAGGTAGGTAAGAGTAGGCTTTTAGAGGACATCCAATGCTGTAGAAGAGACTTTGGATTTATCCTGAAACTAATGGAAAACAGTTGAAAACCTTTTAGAACAGAAATGATAGTTTCCAATTTACATTTGAAAAATATTATTCTGTAGTGTAAAAAACAGGTGGGGAGAGCAAGGATAGATGTAAGGAGAGCATTAAAAATGCTGTTGCAGTAGTCCATGAGAAAAATGTGTATTATTCGATCTAGAGTCCATCAATGTGAACAAATACTCACTAGACTGTAATTCAAGACAGTAGGGACCTAGTCTATTAATCGCAATTATATCCAGGCCTTGCTGAGACTTGTTGGACACAGGGCAGAAGTACAAATGGAGATTCCATTGCCTACCATCTGTCTAAATATTCAAATCTTATAAATTCTTCTAACAATTTTTATCATTCTACCATGATGATAAAAATTTTAAATATAGCCGGGTGTGGTGGCACACGCCTTTAATCCCAGCACTCGGGAGGCTGAGGTAGGCGGAGCGTTGTGAGTTCGAGGC
>RJWM01033159.1:0-20833 GCA_004363535.1 Dasyprocta punctata | reverse complement strand
GTGTCTATAAGCAAGATTGAACGTGACTGCTGCTATTTTCTACACTTCACTTACATTGCTCCTGTTTTCATGAATACTGTTTGATCTGTTACTTTATCTGTTACAGTCCTTAGTGTGCTAATCATTGGTGTTTTAAATTCCCAGTCTGATAATTCCAACATCCTTTCTGTTTCTACTCTAATGCTTTTTCTGTCTCTTCCAATTTTGGCTTTTAGTATGCTTTGTAATTTTTCTTGATAGTTGCATTATACATTATGTAAAATGACTTCTATACCTAGACAGTTAGTACTATGTGGAAAGCTTTAGTAAGAAGGAACACATTCTATTGTCCTATGACTTGTACTTAATTTTTTTGTGTTCCTGTACTTCTAAAGTCTGAAATTCACATCCTATTCTTTCAGTGGGTAGGATGACTACAGCAGGCTAGTCTCCAGGTCAGTTAAGCTCTGATAAAACCTCAGTAGTTTGGGTTCTACTTAAACAGTCTCTCTTGAGGGCCAGCTTTGTTAAGAAAATTAGAGTGTTCTGATGTAGTGTTTCAAAGCGTTTTCATTTCCCTTCCATTTGCCAAAATCATAAGAGGATTTTCTTCTGTTATTTACTATAAGAACCTGATTGAATCCCTGGAGGTTAAACTTGCAGAAGTCTGGTGGACACATTAAGATTGAGTCCTTTTAGAGTTCGAACTCTTAGACTTGCTTCCATGGAAACTCCAGCAACTTATCAATTACAATTCATATTTTCCTACCCCACTACATGTGCCTATAGTAGTTTGTGTAGTTATTTTTTTCAGGGTATTTTCTTTCCACTGAAAACCTCTTTAGCACCATGGGGAAACTCTAAATAATACTATGCAAGGAAATAATGAATACAGGTCACTGTGTTCCTATCAGTCTAATAAAAAGACTATACATTTAGAAAAATAAATTCTAATATGCTTCCCGAAGCTTTACCCAGTATCCAAACCATAGAAACATGAAACAGAATCAAGTTAACTAGACATAGAGGTAAATTTCAGGAAAAAATTCTTTCTCAGGAGTTCATATTCATGCAAAGTTTTAATGCTGTGGTCATCAGCATCACAGAGGGATCCACATAAATATAAAAGCATACCATAGAGGTGTTTGCATTTCATATGAACAATTTTTAATGATGTCATAGAAAAATGTTAACTAATTTCATTTTTAATTAGTTCCATGGTGTTGAAGAATTAAAAGTGGCTCTATTTAGAATTTATTTAATTAAAGTGGATAAACTATATTTCAAGTGCATAATATAGATAATCTCACTAAGTTCAACTTATGGCTAGACTACTGATTTAATTAATAGGAAGGGTTGCAGCATATTAAGAGAATGAAAAGGAAAACCTTTTGCTTTCCCCCTTTATTTTAATTGCAGGCCATTCTGAGTTCTGGGTAAGTGAGTAGTTGATATTAAAGGCAGGAAATGTTTATTATTCAATGCAGTAGGCTGCAGTGACATTTCTTATCATTTCAGCATAACTGTGCCAGAGGGTCTGTAAATAGTATTTGCCAAAGGCAATTTTACACATTCATAATATTCTTTGATGTCTAGGCTAGGCCCAGTTGACAGAGCCCTGGAGGCTAACTTTCTGCTTCTCTGGCAGGCTGATAAACCAGTGAGGGGATTGTGGAGAGACAAAACAAACCCAAAGAAATGAATTTAGTAATTTCTGAATTAAATTCACCTCAAGAAAGCAGTATGCAGCAGGCTGTGGCCATTTAATAAGCACATATTGAGTAAGGAGAGCAAAATTCACATCAAGGTCACAGGGAGTAATTTCAAGAGAGAAAATTTACCTGCAGGAAGCATTCTGGACAGATGTGACCTGACACTTCTTCATAAAAACTCATTCTGAGGAATGTGAATAATAGTAATAACGGTCTTACTTTATGGTCTTCATAATGCTCTTACTTTATCCACTGATTAAATGACTGGTTGAGCACTTAGTATTTTAATCAAAGCAACCACAGACCTACAAGATAGAAAACGGTCACAGAGTAAACAAGACAACACAGTAAGTGGTGAAACAAATAATAAAACACTAAACTTCATATCACTTATTAGTGCATATCCACAAAACTATTCTAAACCTTTTTCCTAAAATACAGTTATATAAATTATTATAGTTATTTTTTTGATCTAAATTCATGTTCATCATTTTTTTCTGTCTAGAAGAATATAGGTTTCATGATGGTGTGGTTTTGTCTTATTTTCATCTTTCTCCCCAACACCAAGACTACTCCCTGGCACAGAATGGGCATTCAGTAAGTATGAACTGAATCTACTGACTAATGACATCACATTTTTCTGAAATTTTTCTTTGAGACAAGATGGTACCTCTATATTTTTATAATCATGAAGTAGTGACACAAATATAAAATATAATTTATCAAAGAGTGGACAAAGTCTAAAACTTTCATTGTATCCCTAATAAATCCTAATTAATGGTAGAAGTTTAGTTTTCTTATTTTGTGACTATTTCTGGGGAGGAAAACCATAGTAAAGACAAATTTTCTACCATCCTACCAGTGTAAGATGATGAAGTAAGATACACTTTGGAGACAGACGTGTTCAATGTCAAACTCCATTGTTATTCATTATGTGACATTGTATATATAATATTAGCTCCTTGAGTCTTTGTGTGTATGTGTGTGTGTATGTGAGAGAGAGAGAGAGAGAGAGAGAGAGAGAGAGAGAAAGAGAATTTCAGAAATTCCTCTTTCCTCATCCCAGTAATTTAACCAAGAAGACAGTGATTTATGGTTGCATCTTCTACAATTTATTCTCTACCCTCCACCCAATTTTCTAAAAGTCCCCATACCTTCCATACTGAGATATATAATTTTGTATTTTATTTTGAATGGCTTCTGGTTTCTGTCCTCTAGTTTCTGTCTCCAAGCTTGCAAAGCCTTCTCTTTAGAACTAATACTTTTATTTCTACCTGCTTGTTTTACATAAATCTGCTTTCAGAAAAGCAACCCACATCATTGTGCATCATTCTTGTGATCTGCCTGATATTTTTCTCCATCATCTCCATAGCAAGTCCTTAGCACTAAGTTTATTTTGCTCATCCACCACTTTGTAACACTCTGCTTTGTAAGTTGGTAGTGCTATGTGGAGGAGAGTCATCTCTTGAAGAAAATGTCTTGTATAAGTTGGGGTTTCTTCCCCTTCACATCTCTTACAGTGCTGGGCACAGCCAATGTTGTAAATAATAAACTAATGACTTCCTATACTGCTTTGTGGAGTTCATGACTTTATAGTAAGAGCCCAAACAAAGATACTTATTAATCGCTTTATGTATTTACTTATTTTTTTCATTCATTCATTCATTTTTGCAATTATGAGAGGGGTAGGGGATATGAATGAAATGTAGAAAGTAGAGAAATAATCAAAAGTGACAATCAATGTAAATCAGTTAATTTTATATTTTCATTTCATGAAAAGTTTTTTTTTTCTTGTTGATTGGATGGTTGTTTCCTAGAAGACGGTGACAATTTTTTTAAATTCTTATTATCTCTATGAATGTACATTGACTTTAAAAATGATATAGGTTATAAAAGTAAGATGTGTTGTATATGTGTACCAACTTTCCAAAATGAACATAATCATCATATACTGCGAACATGTAGTAAAACAAAATAAAATCATAAATAATAAAAAATCATAGGAATGTGTGAACAAAAGAAATTTAAAATAAGAATTTAAACTCAGGCATATGGCATACAGCTCCAATCCAAGCTACTTAGGAGGATTCTGAGTTTGAGGCCAGACTAAGCATCTTAGTAAGATCCTTTCTCAAAGTAACAAAATGAAATGCAATGAAATGAAATGAAACAAGATGAATCAAAATAAACACCTGAGGATATATCTTGTGTGTATAGATAAGTGTTTGACAAGCCTATATAAGGCCCTGGGTATAATATCTAGTACTGAAAAGGAAGAAGAAGAAAAAGGAGAAGGAAAATGAGGAGGAGGAGGAGGGAAGAGGAGGAAAAAGAGGTGAAGAACTAGAGAAAGATAAAAAATGAAGGCAAGTTGCAACCTGTATCAAAGGCAACGGAGTGGGGAGGCAAACCCTCCCCCCAGGCCTTTCCTTCCTATAGAAGTCATCTTCAGCCTCAGTGATGTGAGGCTAGGTAGAGAATATGTCAAAATTGCCTAAAAATTCTCTTACATGTTTTTATAACTCCAGCCTAACATGTTCAAAAATAGGAAGTATATGTATACCACTCCCTTTATCCGAAATTTAAATATCTATCATTTAAGAATAAGCCTCCTAACCAGATGTGGTGGCTCATGCCTGTAATTCCAGCACTTGGGAAGATGAGGCAGGAGGATCGTTGTGAGTTTGAGACCAGCCTGGGCTACAAAGAGAGGTCAAGTTCAGTCTAAACTGTGTAGCGAGACCCTGTCCCAAAAAGAAAAATAAATAAATAAATAAGCAAATAAATAAACCTCCAGCTGTATGCATCATTGTAATGCATCGTTGTACATCTACCTCCTTTGTGAAATCAACAGTGTGCAGTGACCTTAGTGGTGCAGAGTAACTGGCTCAGTTGTACAAATTAGTGCCTGGCCACTGATGACATGCTTCAGTTCTAGAAGAATTTACTCAATCAGCCAGCTTCCTAGCAACCATCTTTGCAAACATGAGCATCTTCAGTGGTGAGAACAAACATTTCAATTCTTGAAAATAACAGCCAGAACTATTTTTCTTTTGCCTCCCCAATGAATATTAAACCTTGTCTTTCTTTCTTTCTTTTCCTTTTTTTTTTTTTGAATAGAACAAATCAAGTACTAAATTTCCATTTCTCAAAATCATGTTAGTGGCAATGGTGGGTCAGAAAGTGTCTTTCAGGGCAGCCTTGATGCTTGTTTTTCTTTCTGCACTAAGCCAGAAAAATGCCCCTGAGATTTAATTATCTTCCGATATTATTTTTCACTACAAAGTCACTTATTCTTTTATTGTGTTGCTCTGCTGAAAAAAAAAATCGTTAGTAGATGCAATTTTTTTTTCTAATAGTAAAGGCAAGATAACTTCAAAGATGGAGTGTCCTAGCTTTATTGTCTTTGACAAAAGGCACTGAGTGCTTTGAATAGTTTCAAGGTGACATGAAGGTGTGGGACTAGGATTGGTATAGCTAAGGTCTGGAATAAGAAATTTGGGATATCAACTCTTCTGTAATCTTGTGTACCTGCCTCTGTATTTAGGCCTATATGGGTTTCTGCTATTGTAAAATATTTGCATTTGGATTGTTCAGAAGAAGAATTCTTCCATAAAAGTGCAAGCTGTTTCCATAGACTTCTGACAGGCAAAGAACAAAAATAAACATCACACACAGGCTGATTCTAGTCTGGGGATGTAGCTCAGGGGTAGATTACCTGCCTAGAACACGCAAGGTCCTGGATTGAATCCCTATGACCTCAAACAAACAGATGCACAAAAACACAAAACAAAACAAAAAACATAAAGATAAATGTTCAAAACTATAGCACCACAGGGAATCAAGTAGAGAAAATTGTGCTCTTGATTTTTCATCTTGCTGCACTTTTATACAGCTGTCTTTAATTTTCCTTTCTCTTAACAAATTACTGTTTTTCAGTCCACATGGTAGGGCATGACTACCAAATGAAGGATTGTGGATGTCTGGAATTCTATCCCACAAGATGATGGTATTAGAGTATGGGCCTTTAGTAGGTGACTAAGTCAGGAGGGTGAAACATAATTTACATGCATGACCTTAGAGATCTCAGACAGTGTATCATTTCACCACATGAGACTGAATCAAGAAATCTCTGTGTGAACCACAAATAGACTTCTATGTGGCAGCAAATCTTCCAGAACCTTGGTAGTAGACTTCCCAGTCTCCGCAACTGTGAGAAATGAATTTCTGTTGTTTGTAAGCTGTCTGAACAGCAACTAGATTTATGACTTCATCACTTAGACAGACTGAGACCCTCAATTCTCTGCATTTTTAAATTTCCAGGAAAGTTTTTTTGATTGATACATTCTGGAATGTCTGTGATTTGCCTATTGTCTATAAATCATGTCCAGGAGTCAGAGTCAAGCTGCAAAATCATGGCAGCTCTTATTTCAATTATGTAGCCAAGGAGACAGAGGAGTGTGAGGAAAAATAAAGAGGTCAGTTATCCAAGAAGTATATCATGGTGCATGAGACTAACATGCTCTCATGACTGTGAAATGTTGGTATGAAAATAAGGATCACATGGGAAGAAATATGGAAGAACAAGGCTAAATAAATCACTTTGTTGGGGCTGAGGATTACCTCAGTGGTGGAATGATTGTTTAGCAAGCAGAAGACCCTGGGTCAATCCTCAGCACCAAAAACTTAACCAAAGCAAAGTAAAAAAAAAAAAAAAAAAAGTAACTGACACACATGTAAATAACTTAACTCTGTTAAGTTAAGCAATATTTGTTTGAATTTGGCATTAACTTATCTAGGAGAGTATCTACAAACTCATTCAACTATTAATTTATTTTATATTCTTACTATTCATTCATTCATCATTCATTCATGCTGAGAGATTTTTTATTTATTTATTCAAAGGATACAAGATTTAAAATTGGAACATTTGAGCGTGAAATATATGCAGGATAAATCTCAAGACAATACTAGTAGTTATGTTGATTGGACTATATTAACAGCTAATTCACATACATTTCCACAATACAAGAGCTCAAACATCTTTATTCTCTTCTTCCTCAACCCATTTTAGACGTGCTGTAAGAAAGAATTCTGATTCTTCCAAACAAGGATTTGGCTTTCTTCTATTGAATGATACATGTCATTGTCAAGGCCTCCAGAGTTTTTCTCTGGACCCTGTGTATCTGGCCATCTGAAAAGTCAAAAAGAAAGAAAGATTTAAAAACCAGATCTAATAATGGCAATCTTTACTTCCTCCTGTATTCCACTGCTCTGAATCTGTTATAGGGAAGGAAAAGTTCTATGGACCACAATATGGAATCCACCCTTACGTTGCAGCAGCACAATGTTGAAGGCTGCCCTTAGAGCCTGGGAAGGAGAAGGCCTTACTCTGAGCTGATCTGTTTAAACAGATACACATGATTTTCTCTAAGGAGCACTACTCCCTACAAAAGCTGAAAATATGAGCTCAAAGTCCTTGTATGCCTTGTATGCTGGAATTTTCTGAAAGAAAAGTTGTTGCAATCATTTCCAGGTCAGTTTGATGTTTCTTCTGTGGTTCATCTTCCTAAAGGTTAACAGTGTCTTCTGTGCATGGCAAAACTTGCATGGGCAGGCAGGGTATCATACCACTCAGTGCAGGATGTTGCAGTAATGGGTAGAAACCTGCCCCCAGATCTTCACATGCTGTTGTTTGCTAGAATGACACGTTAAGAAGCCTAAGACTGCTAAATCGAAGCCCTAGTTTCCAACCTGTTATGTACGTATTTGACAATGTGAGAAGTTAAAGTATATTTTACACAGCAGGTTGTTGGCATGATTCACGACTCTTAACAGACAGATATGCTTTCTGTAAGTCTTGACTGGTACATTTGCCCCAAAATTTTCAATAATGTCCCCTGATTTGGTTTCAAGTGGTCTCTGTATAATGGACAATCAGTCGAATTCTGTGTTCCAGTTCACATTCTTCTGAGCAGAATGGAAATGCTAAACAGCTTCTATTACACAAAATAAATGTAATTGCTCTATTTCTCCAAGTCTTATCCGATGGATAATTTCTGTGTGTAACACCCTAAACACTAAGCACTCTAAAAAATGATTAATAAAAACTGTCACTTAATTTAACTATAACTACTTTTAAAAATAACATTTAGCATGTGTTTAATACTATATTAAAAAAACTGTATGCATTGTTCCATTTATTTTAAATGACTGCTTGAATTGCTATTCACATTTGACAGTTCAGAAAATATAATTGGGAATGAAGTGGCCCATGGAGAATGCACAAACATCGTCACTTTTAATCACATCATGTTTTCTTTTCTTCAGTGTTATACCACTGCCTTAAAGCACAGAATACACAGTGCCCTTTTATGCCCATTTTGATTCCAGAATAATCTCATAGTCCAACCAAGTAGTTGTCCTGCCCATCTTTAGACATTTATAGTGATAAGTATTTTATATATCATACACTGGAAACATAAGCATTTTATAGCAGCAGTATTTTACTTATGAAGTTTGGCACATTTATGTGTTAGGGTCAGTAAGAGGAAAAAGTGGTTGACAGTGTAGCTAAGCAACTAGAATTCAGACATAAATCATAATCCATTTTATCTGTATCTGCAATACCCAGATATTCCAAAGATAGTGGATCATGCACAGTGATATCAGGTAGGAGAAAATAATGCAAAGTTATTTATTTTCCAGACTGGGTCACTTTGAGAATAAAAGTAGTTGCTATTAATAATTAGTATTGAAATAGTCTGAGGCAAATGAAAACCGTACCCCTTTTAGTTATAAATTATTTTTGATTTTGAGCAGAACACATATTTTATAACATTTTCTAAAAAGCAAAATATAAGGACAGTCACAGATTAATAAATGCTAGAATGCTAGTGGCTGGAAAAGTGTGCAGAAGAGATGGCAATAAAATGACACAGGGGATTTCAGGAGGCAATGGAAATTTTCTACATCTAGATTGAGGTGGTCACTATCACACTGTATGATGTACTTTCTGGAGTTCCTAGAACTATTCATGTAGAAGTGAATTTCACTGAATATAAATTACACATCATTTTTTAAAAGTAGCAGAGTTAGGATATCTTAAAATAAGACTGGTAGAAATTTGAATTTAGAAGGAGCTCTGTCTTTTTACTTTTGACTGTAATGGAAACAAAATGAAACCAAAACAACTATTATAACTATTTTTGACAAAGTGACACAGTACCACTCTAGAATCATTCCGAAGGACACAAACTTGAACATGTACTGCCTTGAGAGAGATGGCAGAACTTTTCTCCAAAGTATAAATATTTTTGAGGTACCTGGCGAAGTGATGATCTCTGGTATGTAGGTACAATAAAACCCAGGAATTAATGGTGAGTAGGGTGAATTGTGATCAGTTAAGCATTCTGTAAGTCAGACTTGTCTATGAGAACATTTGATAATCCCTTGAATAATACTATGATCATTAGAAGACTTGCTTCTACAGATAAGGGACTGGGAATAAAAGGTAGTTAAATGTGCTTTATACATATTAATGTGATGTCACTAATTTCCTCAAGTTGGTGAGGTTCATAAAACTTGAGATGTATAAGATTTAAATTTTATGGTATAGGAATATCTTTATCTTTTAAAACATTTTTGTTGACATCATTTTCACATTGGCAATATGAAAATTGTCTTCTTTTGTTTTCTGTGTCTCTAATTAAATATCTGAGGCTGAGTAATTCATAAAGAAAATACATTCATTTCTTGTGGTTCCAAAAGTTGGGAATTTCAAGAATATGATACTAGCATATGCTTGCTAACCCGTGAGGACCTTTTGCTACTTCATAACATAGCAAAAGCCATAGCACAATGAGACAGAGCAAACTGTTCCAGCTTGGATTTCTTTTCCTTTTCTTAGAAAACCATTAGTGCCAGCGTGAGCATTCAACACTCATGACCTCATTTAATATTAGTTGCCATCCAGTGACTCTACCTCCAAATACAATTAACACATAGATTTGAAAAAAATGTGTGTTTTGTACATGTACCAACTCCCTATGATGAATGTAATAATTATATACTGAAAATATATACTAATAAAATAAAAATTTAAAAAAATGTATGATTTTCAAATATTTTCTTCCCCACCTCTCCAAGAATGTATGATTTGAGTAGTAAGTCTCCAACATATGAATATGGGGTTAAGCATTCAAACAATAGCAGATGCTATTCAACTTGAATAATATTAAACACTCTAAGACCTTGAAAATGTATTGTGTATAATTAGTATTGGTTCAGTTTTGATCCACAAATGCTTTATCCTCTATCATGTCCTATTACTCCTTTCAAAATAATTATGTTTTTTGTTTATGTTTCCCAAGGTACACAGAGATCTCTGAGATCCATTTTAGTTCTAAAATGCAAAGACCTCTAGAATTCAACTTGTACTTAAAATCTCAAACCATCCATGTGCCATTATTGATATTAAGAGACAGTAATATATATAGTAAAGAGAAGAACTTCAAATCCTGGCCCTATCCCTTAGATGGGAACTTTAGCACACCAATTCCTCATGTGTGAAAAGGAGGGGATGTGTAGTACTTTCTGATAGGTATAGGGTTGCTGTAGAAATAAAATGTAGAGGTAAAATGAGAAAGCTGTTTGAAGCACTGATGTCAACCCATAGTACATAGTAGCATTCAGTATGAATCAATCCTTTGGTACAAGACTTAAAACAGATTCAGTAAGATATGCTGATCTAGGGTCTGAACTTGGGAGTCATGAGTAAACTTGCAGATAAGACACACTGGCCAGATAGCTCTTTTTATCACAGAGATCACGTGTAATACTTGCTTATCCCTGAATTGAGGTCTTCTGTTCCCTGCCACCTGCACGATAATTCAAACAAGCCAATCACAATCTCTCATGGAGACAGAGGTCACTCAGTCATCTTGCTCCCACAACATGGGGCATCCCACATCCCATGACTGGTCATTAAGTTCCTTAATAAAACTGCTGGGTATGCTATTGAAAGGCATGCTGTGTCCTTTTCCTCTGGGCCAAGAGTACCCATGACTAATATACTGTTCTGGCCCTCATCTGTGTCAGGTGCCAAGTCTGTAGCATTTACTCTTACACAAGGAGTTGTTATGAAAAATGACTGATAGTAACACTAAAAATAGTGTTCATTAATATCACTGCCACTATCCATGTGAATGTTCCAAATCCTTAATTGAGAAAAATAAGTAACTATAAAGACTGTATGCAGTACTAAGATGGATTGCTATAACTCCTCGTGGACTCATGCTTCAAATTTCCACAATACTATGATTCTGATTCTTACCCAAGAGATTAGCAAAACACTATGGTTTACACAAAAATGTTCATAGCTAGGAACAAGTTAACAGATTCATTGCAAGATTTGTGAATTAATCATTCCCCAAGGACTATTTGTGAGTCTGAAATAGAACCTCAAACCCCATCTAAATTTTGAGTACTTTAAAAACATATATGAGGATTGAGGTGTGTGTGTGTGTGTGTGTGTGTGCATGTGTGTGTAAACTAACTAGGAACATTTTTCCATCACTGAAATTAAACTCAAATCTGTCTGAGTAGAAATTGTAACTATAATACCTAGTGAATTCTAGAAAATGTGTGGAGATTGTTGTGCCCCCAATGACAGCTTTTTGAACAATCCAATCACTGTCATTCAGACCAGCTATGAATGCCAAGGATGTATTTAATAACACATTTAAATCTCATTACACTGAAATTGCCTCTATTCAATTCTTTGGGGTCCACCATAAAATTCCCAAGGAAGTGGCTTCATGTTCCACATGGAGTAGTTTTGCATAACTTTATTATTCTTTTGTATCATGCCACAGTGTTCTATGGTCATTGAATGTTCCATTGCTGCTATGGCTACTTCCGTGATCTGTTAATGTGAATTCCAAAGTTATTATCAAAAGATATTTCCAATTTTTCATGTACTTTGTTGGAATAGTATTCACAGTAGTTTTTCCCTGATGGAGTCACTTGACTTCTGCAGAAAAACAAGTTTTTTTTTTTTTTATTCTTCCTCATTATTTGCTTAAACCCATCCTGCAAACTACAGAACTGGGCATCCATGTACACGGCTCTTCACTGCTTCTACTTTCTAGGTAAGGACTGACCATCACTTTCTTCCATTTTCTTCTCACATTGATAAACTGTCCTTGGCCAATCAAACTCAAAATGTCAATTCATTCATTTACTACATATACAGACTTGTCTGAAATTTCAGTGGATCTCAGGACGAGTGCCAGCCAGCCTTACAACTGTTGCTGTTCATTCATCCTGTCAGTAAATGTCTAGTAAATCATTTCCATGTAAGAAATGCTTCATTAGGCATCGAAATGTAAAGTAAAAAATTCCTGGGTAATTACAATTATGTATATGACACTCTAGGACAGTAAATTTGTTGAATGGCTAGATCTGGGTCATGTAAAACATTTGACAAAAACATGAAAATCTAGACCAATGCTTGTTTACTGAGTTAAAAATCTTTCTAGTAAGGGCAGAGGCAGAGATGGAAAATTGGGGCAACTTATTGGAGAAGATGAGCCTAAAACACCAATTTTATAGTTACTGGAGCTCTTGCATAGAAGAGGCAATGTGTGGAGTGTCAATAGCAGATATGGAGTGGGGAGTGGAATAAGAAATCAGAACCAGTCAAGGAAGTCATAGCAGCTATTGGATGAGGCAATTCAGAAATTTTCTGACATATACCATGATCTCACAGTCAAGCAGGCCTTAGAGAGCCTTGGAAAGGTGGTTTGAGATCAAATCTGTCCATGCACAGAGCACCTACCCATTTCCCTGTGATGTGAGTCTATCTGACTCTCTACACAAGTAATCCAAATCTTTACAAGGAGGCCACTGGATGAAATGAGACCCTCAGAAATGGTCTCTGAAAGCCATCATGCTGCTTCTATCTTATCCAGCTTGAGGTCCCAGCTATCTCTCAAGGAAAACACCTGACTGCTTTTTCTATCACTCTTTAATAGTTAATCCCTACCTTGTCAGTTAAAATATTTCTGCAACTCCCTCCAGCCAGATAAATCCTAGCAAGTTTAAATTAGATGCCTGAGCAGCATCAGTCACTCAAAAGGCTTCCAGACAAAGCGACCACACCATCTCCCTCATTATAGACAGGGTATCCTGAATGAAGCCCCTTAATGGGCTTTCTTCATGACCGTGGGGCAGAATGGGATACTTTGTGTTACACCTCAGTCAGAATTTTTTACAGCCTCTAGGGAAGATGTATTTTATATTAATAGGAAGCCTTCACGTTTCTGAACACAGCTGTAAAATTCTGCTTTTAGCAGAGTGCTGTTGGCAATGCAGAAATCTGATCATGCCACGTCTGTGCTAAAACACATTGGAGAACTCTTCATTGACTGAATGGCACCCTACTGTAACTTGCTGGAAGGTAAAATCTACCATAGGCTTAGTCTGAAATGGCATTCCTAGACTCATCTCCACTACACACCCAAGGCACATTGACACTTCCATCCATACAGGTCCATCTGCTGCTTTTTAGGAAATACTACCTGGGTATTTGTCTTGGTTACTTTTTTCTCATTGCTGGGACCAAATATTCAAAGTTAAGGAAGGAAAGCTTTATTTAGCTCACAGTTTGTAGAGGTTTCAGTCTATAATCCACTGGCTCCAAGGCAGAGTGGCACATGGCAGAGGGCAACAATTCATGGTGGCGGAAAACAGAGCAAGCAACAAGAGCAAAAGGGGAGGAGTCCAGAGAGAAGACTCTTTCTGTCCCTTATATTGTGTGTAGGCCACACCAGCTTGGGTGTAGCACTCACACCCATAATCCCGGCATTGGACCATGAGTCATTCACGCACTTGGGAAGCCTTCCTGTATGACTACATGAGGCTTTGAGGGGACATCCAGCCTCAAACCATAATGGTACTGATCCATACCTGGGCCTACACTGCCCTTCTGTGATGAATGTCTTCTGCATTTCCTTCTCCAAGCACTGAAGTTTTACTTGTCCTTTAGAAATCCAGCCTTCTCCATTAAGCTTTTCCACAAGTGGACAAAGACAGCATACTGCCAACTTACAAATTCTCATCATATTCCAAACTTCCATTATAAACCACAAGAATACAAATTCTCATTCTGCAAGGTGTTGCAGCTTGGGCCTGGTAACATTCATTTTTGAATTGGTCATTCATCTCTGAATCAATGTCTTACACATAGGCACCTCTCAGTGATGCCATCACATTTGATTAACAATGATTTATTTCTACTCCTCTCTTTTTGTGACCTCTATGTCTCACTTTGGGACTTTCATCTCTTACATGTGTTCAATTGCTATAGGACAGTGAGAATTGTGATCTTTAAACAAATGCCTAACCTATTGAGAATTTCTGAGGAATGATGTTTCCTTCCAGCTGGTGGGATCAGAGCATCTTTGTAAAGAATTTTGAAAGAAAAAATCTTGCAGAACAAACTAGGGGCTAATATTGTCAGTGAATTCTGTTCATGTAGACAGTGTTAGAGAATTAAATTGCACCCACAATAGAACTTGTATGACACATTCAGAAGTTTAGCCAGTGGTAGCTGTTGATGAAATGGTAAATGGCAAAACCTCTCTGGGCTCTATGGATAACCCTAAAGATGATGATTCTTCAATGTGAAAATATGGCCAAAGTGACAGTGGTTGAGAAATGGCAGAAATCATGTTATGTAATTCATACATTGATTCAATTTTGGGTCGCTTTTACAAAACTTAAAGCAATTAATTTAATATTATGTTAGTGGCACTTATTTATTTTTTACTGTATCACATTTTTGTGCTTCATGAACATTTTTATTCTCCTCAAGCCAATTAAAAAAATCCTGATGATAAATGCAAGATGGTGAAATCTTACCTCTATGCTGAGATATTTTGTAACTTGCCTCAGGAGGCCTTTTTTCTGAAATTGCACAGCTAGTGTCAATTTGCAAACTGCACAGTTTTCCACGAGTGTCCCATGGAACCAGCACTGAGGTAGAGGTTGAAGGCTCTTATTTATCTTGAGCAAAGACAGTTAAACAGTAGGCATTTAGATAAAAGAAACATGACTGAAGCAAACCGTGAAAATGTGCTCTCAGCTCCTTCAATATTCCCAACTCAAGAAATTTAGATAGTTGAAAACATAACACAATCTCTCTCAAAATGTCATAATTCCTGTCAGCAACTCTTTTACAAAAACTTAAGACTTAAGAGCATAAACAAATGAAAATAATACCTGGGGGAACGAAAACCCAAACATAGAAGAATTAAAGGGAAATTCACTTCTATTATTTTCCAAAGTTCACACAGTCATGAAATGCCTATAGACAAAGCATTTTCAATTCTGGATTCCACAGAACCTGAAAAATAGACAAATGTCATTCAAAATCATATTTTTAGGGTGGTAAATGTCTAGGGAGGGAGTAAAATTGTTTATCCTCTTAAACAAAAGCTTTTACTCTCCATTTTTAAAAGTAATCTCCATTATCAGACAATGTTTTACTCAAAGTGCAAAAGAAAATCTATAGCAGGGCCAACTGGATCAAACACATGGTACATTTAGAGAACTCAATGTAAGTTATTTCATTTGTTAACTTATATTTCCATTTAACAAATTAATTCAAATGATATGCTGAGTGTTAATAAAGGCAGTAACATATCCTGCCCTGAAATGACTCATTTTAACTCTGACATTAAACCTAATTCTGATGATACCTCTAGCCTGTCCCAGTCACACATGTACTGTGAGTCATAAGCCATTATGATCAGGTCTATAGCAGAAGAAAGAACAAGATGCAAAATGAACCAGAGGAAGGAATGAATCATGGAAAAGAAAGCATTTTATCAAGTAGAACAATAAACTTCAAGCTGAAGTGAGCCAGTTTCAGATACTCAGAAAAAATTCTTTTGGGATATTGGGAAAAAGAAGGAGAGAGAGACTGTCTACTTACATTTATTAATTTTTGTAATATTTATTTATATACTCGTGTTGGTTGTTTTTCTCCAGTTGCTGAGACAAAATGCCAAATGCCCAAAATGAAGGAAAGAAAGGTTTATTTAGCTCACAGTTTGTGGAGGTTTCCATCCATAATTAGTTGGCTCCAAGGCAGGATGGTATGACAGAGGTCAACAGTTCATGGCAAGAAAAAACAGCAAAAGCAACAAGAGCAAAAGGGGAGGAGAGCAAAGAAGAGTTTTTTCTGGGCCTTATATTGTATGTAGGTTACCCAACCTAGGGTGAGTATAGCACTCACACCCATAATCCCTGCATTGGACCATGAATCAATTACAAATTCTACAAGCCTACATGAGGCTTTGGGGGGACATCCAGACACAAAGCATGACAATACTTGTGTATAATTTTAGCATATGCATCATATGTATTGGAGATATACAATTCATTAATAAACATAGTCTGGGTGTGCTTGCTCTTTTTGTTTTAAATTGTTGGTGTACACAATAAAAATTGTAGATAACTTGGAACTGTCAGGTGACTGAGCTTAGGAGAGCAAGAAAATGAACTTTTCTATTTTAGGAAGATCACTTGATGACTGTGTAGAGAGTAAATGGAGAAGAGTGAAGTGTAACAAATGCACAAATATTATGACATGATGATGTAAGGAAAATGAAAAATGAGGAATACAAGTGGGGCTTGTATTTGGGAAGGAAAAATGAGTCAATTCAGCTTCCTATAATGTGGACTGAAAGACTTGTGAAATACTTACAAGGACTTCAAGTCTCAGATTCTAGGGTTGAGATAGGAATGATACATCCTTAATTTTCATACATAATACAAGAAAAGGTTTGAGTTGATTGTGAATAAAAGAAAGTCTGAGTTTATCATCTGAGCTGCAGAAGTGTGTTGAGCATCTGTCTAGGTAAAGACATTGAGGTAGCAGTTGAATAATTAGATCTTTTACTGAAGAGACACCAGATGGTGATTCAGATTTATGAGAGTTTTAAAGCATATATGATAGTTGAGTTGTTTATCTTTTAAATGAGGTGGCTAAATTCAAATTTCTTGGAAGTACTTGGAACCTAGCGTGTAACTCGAATATATAGTTTCCTTCACAGTTTCCTTTCTCAGTGCTATAAAATTCTTTCTTAAACAAATTATCCATTGCATATATAGTCCTTAAGGTGGGACTATAAAAAATTAACTTCTTGAGCAAGATTGGTTTAATGACTAGGATGGCTGCAAATATCAAATAAAGACTATAATTAAAGAAAATAAGAGCATAAACACAAATACCACATGATCTCATATACATGTGGAATCTGGAAAAAATTTAGCTCATTAAAGTACAGAATAAAACTATAATTATCAGAGGATGGGATAGAGTGGAAGGAGGAGGAAAATAAGAATAACTAGTCAAAGGGTATACATTTTCAGGTACATAGGGGGCATAAATTTTGAGATCAGTTGTATGGCAGGGTAGCTATAGTCAATCATAAAGTATATGACAAAATAACTAATAGTTAATTTCACATTTGCCACCCTCATATTAAGTAAATAAGTGAGATGATTTATACACTGATGACATTTATGTAGTCATTTATCGAAATATAATTATGATTTGTCAATTAAAATCATATTTAAAAATAAGGACATTGTCATAGTTTGATAGTCTATAATCAAGGGCATTAAGAAAGAATTGAATTAAACTGGTAATGTAAGAATTTGGAACCAGGATAGACACAAGAGTTGCATTTAGCAATGAATAAAATGTGGTATACTTTAAATTTAATCAAATATTCTGTCCCTCTCTGAATTACTCATATTTTCATCTGTGTGCCTACAGCATGAATTTTAACTCCTGTTGATGCAAAGAAAATGGAAAGAATTATATGTAAGTGAAACTGATTCATTATAAAGTGAAAAGTCAGTTCATTCTGATCATTATTAATTGATTATTAATGAATTTTAATTCAAAAATTTCAAGTCTCTTGAATCTTCTCTTTCTTACAACTAAAGAGGAAAAGAAGTATTTGTCAGCTTCCAATAGACTATTTTTAAAAATTTTGAACAAGCGGGTTTTCAGTGCTAATCACTACTAAAAGATTTGTATAGTACCTTCTGAACCTTTGTGTGTGTTTCTGTAATAGTGCGTTTGTATATAATATTATGAATATGAACATGCATATATCTCATTTTTCTAAAACAAAATTATAAAAACAAGCTGGTATATAGGATTCTTTCATCAACTCTTTTTAATATATGTAGTTTTTCAGCTTTAATGCCTGTATATTATTCTACGCTGTACAGTTATGCAATTGATAAACCCAGTGACCATTTATGTTGGTTCATAATTTTTCCCATATCATAATTAATGATTCAGTAACTCAAATGGTTGATTTTAAATTATACCTCTTTAAAATTATGTGTACTATATGAAAAATACTTGTTTGAACTTATAAGTCCCAACATAAAATACTTACAAAAAGAAAACACATACTAAAATCATCTTTGGGAATAGCAGATTTGTATCTGCCATTTCACACTCATTCTGAAGAATAACAGATTTATATCTGCTATTTCATACTCATTATGAAGCTGGCAAAATTACCTGAACAATTTAATTTTCACATATATATGCATATAAATGCACAAACAGGCTCTGAATGAGTCCCTGAGACACAATACAGAGAAGGATGCAATTTCCTGAACACTTAGTTTTAAAGCACAAATTCTTTTGCCTGGTGGTCTATAAGGTATTTTGGAGACTGTTGATCTCTTCTCTGATGTTAAGGAATCTACTTCCTGGTACAAATTATGTTTAACACTCAGATGTGGACCAGTAAACCTCTGGCAATATAATTCACTCTCTCTGGAATTTAAAGAAATTTTAGTTTGTACATATCACAAAATTTATAGATGAAACATTCTATGTCTTGATGAACTCTTGTGTCAATTTGTAATTGAGAATAAAATCTATTTGGTACTTACAGTGTAAACAGTGTGTCATAGTTACTTTTCTCATTGCTGAGCCAAACTACCCAACACTCAAAATTAAAGGAGGAAAGGTTGATTTAACTCACAGTCTGTAGAGGTTTCAGTCCATATTCAGCTGGCTCCAAAGCAGGGTGTCAAGGCACAAGGGCACGGCAGAGGAGAAACAGTCCATGGTGAGCAGGCAGTAGTCAGCAAAGCAGCAAGAAACAGCAAGTGACAAGCGATGACCTTCATCTTGTCCCTTGTATTCTATTCAGGCACTCATGTCTGGGGCAGGGGTGGGGGACAGCATTAATCCTAGCATTTGACCTGAATCAGTCCCAAATTACATCTTCAATCCCAAAATCAAACACCCTAGAGCCAACCACCTCTGAAAAATCCCACCTGTAACCACATGAGACCTTGGGAGGGCATCTAGATGCAAGCCATTACAGAGTGTGTAGTTTACATAGTTTATTTTTAATATTAGTCATTATTGCATTTCTACAAAGAAACTTTTCCAAAGGGAAGTTCTTTGGTGGAAAATATTTATTTTTAAAAAATTCATTCTTTGGAGGATTTAAAAGTCACCATGCCTTAAGACAGCTGAAAGAAGCTGCTGTGCAACAGATTTTGCATATATTCTGACTCGACTGAGTTATACACTACAGCTTCATCTATGGACATCAAAGGCATGCAGTTATTTGAAAATTCAGGGTAAACTTTGTTGCTCACCTTATCACCGTTTCATAATCTGAGATCATGGTTTAGATCATCGTAGTTATAATGTAACAAAAAATATGCATCAGGAATATAGAAGGAATTGACAGAAAAGATGTTTCTTAAACCAGTAGGGCTTCAACTAAATCGACCCATAAGAAACTGCATTTTTATGTCAAAATGATCAAGTATCAGTGTATGTTTCAATCTAAAATGCACACAAATAATGACTATCAAACTATATGAATATAGACGACACAGAAAAATCATAAGTTTAACTTTTAAAATCTTATTTTGGTTATGCTCATGTGTAGCATAGCCAAACTTTTTTCGCTGATAATGCTATGTAAACTTTAGCTCAGGCACAGGTGATATATCACAAATATTTAATTAGTGTGGTCCAAATCAATGAAGCTGAGGTTCTGCTCTACTTCCTCATAAAACACATACATTGACATTTTGCAGGAGACACTGTATGCAAGAATTTTTCCACCTCCACTCTAGTTACTCCAAATTCAAATAACACTGACTTTAGCATCTCATCATGGGAAATTGACATAATTAAGCACTCTTCAAAGAAAAATAGACTCTGATGTCCCTAATGCTATTAAATATTTACTGTGCGCATCATTGCAGTAAATTCCCTGACAGAAAGTGATTCTACCAAAGTAGATCAAATGAGAACATCACATTGCCTTGTAGCAAGTGTATCCAGCTCTATAAATTATTAAACAACATATATCTGTATGCATAAAATATAAATGCAGTAGCTGCATCGTGAGGAGTCTGAAAGTTCTACGGAAGAAAGCATGTCCAGAATATGTTTCCCAGTACTCCCAATTCTCAGTTCAGACATGAGGTTTGCTATGTTTATCTTTGTAGAAAGGTATTCCATCATCCGGAATGTTGACCCCAAGGTGCAAGTAAAAGGGAAAAGAAAAAAAACAAAAAACAAAAAACAAACAAACAAACAAAAATTACTTGAAGTTGTGAATGCATTTCTCTTGTATAAAAATATTAAATTTTAAATAAAAACAACTGAAAAAGGAATATCCAATCAGAAAAGTAACTCGAGTCATTAGATCTCAAACTGCTTTCTGACAGAGAACTGTACTCAAGTAGGCTAAAAAAAAAAAAAAAAAAAAAAAAAAAAAAAAAAAAAAAAAAAAAAAAAAAAAAAAAAAAAAAAAAAAAAAAAAAAAAAAAAAAAAAAAAGGAAAGAAAGCCAAATGAAATAACAAAATGATATTCATAAGACCAGATCAATCCTACATGTCTTTACCTGTCAATCTGAACAGCCCCCTTAAAGGTAACAATATACAATGTTGCAACCAATGTAAAATTCCAACCATCTACAGTACTAAACCTACAATTTTACAGTATTGGATATGTTGTTGTTTGCTGATCTCTTTAGTTTTCTGTTTCTTTTATGTATGATCATA
>RJWM01033158.1:0-20841 GCA_004363535.1 Dasyprocta punctata | reverse complement strand
ACTCAAAAGAATTGAGAACAAATACTCAAGTACTTATACACAGATGTTTCCAGAAACACCATTCACAATGGCCAGAAGAGAGAAACACCCCAGTGTCCATTGACAGAATAGATAAACAGGCTGTAGTATTTACGTTATTAGTCTGAGAAAAAGAGTTAAGTGTGAAACATGCCACAGTGGGAATGAACTTTGAAAACATTATGCTAAGTGGAATAAACTAGACAGAAAAGGCCACTTATTTTATAATTCTGTTATATTAAAAGATCCAGAGTAGATATATCTGTAGAGGAAGGAAACATATGGGTGGGCTAAGGCAGGAGGATCGCCAGGAGTTCAAGGCCAGCCTGAGCTACATAGCAAGATCGTATCTCAAAAAACAAAGCAAACAAACAAACAAAAAACAACTACAACGGCAAAGAAAATGTATGGGTGGCTTCTAGGAGGTAAGAGTATGTAAGAGTGGCAAGTGACTATTTAACAGATTTCCTTTGGAGTGATGAAAATGTTTTGGAAATACAGGAGGGTGGCGATTGTAGAATTCCTGTGTACTGCATTGTTCACTTTTTCAGTTACCAATTGTATATTACGTGAATTTTACCTCAGTGAAAAAATTGTAGTTCCCTTTCACCCCTCCTTTTCTACCTCATACTAGAAGGCCTAGATAATGCAGCAAGGTAAGAAAAGGAAATAAAAGACATTCTGATTGAGAAGGAAGAAATACAACTGTGTTTGTTCAAGATGACATGATTATGTAAGTAGCAAACCTTTAAGCATCAACAAAAAACTGTCCAAACTAAAAAAGGGATTACAGCAAGGTTGTAGGATACCCTGTTAATACATAGAAGTCAATCGCTTTTCAATACAACAATGAAGAGCAAGTTGAATTTGAAATTAAAAGCACAATACCCTTTAATTAGCATCCCAAAAGTGAAATACTTAGATATACATCTAACAAAAATATATACAAGAGCTCCATGAGGAAAGTGACAAAACTCAATGAACTAAATAAAATGAAGTATTCCATATTCTCAGATAAGAAGACTGAATACTGTCCAGATGTAAGTTCTTACCAGTTCAGTCGGTAGCTTCACTATAATCACAATAAAAACCCCAGTTTATAGATACTGAAAAACTAATTCTTTAGTTCGTATCCAGAGTAGATAAATCTGGAGAGGCAAAAGACTAAGAATAGGCAACACAACCTTGAAGGACAAAAATCAGAATTGAGACTTTGTATAAGGTCATGGTAATCAAGACAATGTAATGTTGGCAAAAGAATGCATACACTGATCACTGGAACAGAACTGAGAGCCCACAGACAGCTGTACATAAAAAAACTAATCTTTTACAAAGGAGCAAAAGCAAAACCATGTGGCCAGGATGCTCTTTTCCACAAGTGGTGCTGGATTTCACCTGCAAAAAAAATGAATCTAGACGCTGACCTCCTACCGCTGAAAATATACCTCAGAATGGATCACAAACGTAAGTGTATGAAACTCCTTGAAGATAATGCAGGGGAAGAGCTTAGATAATCTAGGAATGGTGATGGCTTTTTGTTTAGATATACCACCAAGGGCACAATTTGTAAGAAAGAATTGATAAGCTGGGCTTTATTAAAATTAAAACTTTCTATGCTGCAAAAGGCACTGTGAACAGTGTAAAAAGACAAACCACAGACTGGAAGAAAACTGGTATGTGTAAGATGCATCTGTTACCCAGAATACACAAAGAGCTCTTAAAACTTAACAGTAAGCAACAACCTGATTTTGAAGTGGATCACAGACCTTACCAGACACCTCTTCAGATAAGATACCCAGATGACAAGTGAGCATATGAAAAGATGTCCTATATCATATGGCATCAGGAAAATGCAGGCCACTACACACCTGTCAGAATGGCTGAAATCCAAAGCATGAACAACACCAAGACCTGTGCAGATGTGGAGCAACAGCAACTCTCATTGCTGGTGGGAACGCTGAGTGGTACAGCCTCTTTAGAAGGTTTGGCAACTGCTTACAGAACTAACTATCCTTGTACTCATATGCTCCAGCAATCATCCTCCTTGGTTTTTACTGAAAACAGTGCAAAAACCTGCATACAAATGTGTGGCAGCTTTATTTGTAATTGACAAAACTTGGAAGTGGCTAAGATATCCTTCAGGAGATGAATGGATAAACAGTGATACATCTGCTCTGCACTGAAATAGAACTATCAACTCACAAAAAGACATAGAGGAACCTTATATGCTTATTACCTAGTGAAAGAGGCCAATCCCAAAAGACCTGAATAGTGTGTTTCCAATTACGTGACATTGTGACATTCTGGAAAGGGCAAAACTAGGGAGAAAGCAGAAAGCTCAGTGATCACTAGCAATTACAGAAGAAGGGATGAATAGGGATAGGGTAGAGGATTTTTAGGGCAATTAAACCATTCTGTGTGATACTGTAGTAGCGGATATGTGTTACTATCCATTAGTCCAAACTGAGAATGCACAACACCAAGAGCGAAGCCTAATGTAGATGGAGACTGGGTGATGCTGCTCGGTCATTGTAGGTTCAGCAGAGTATAACAGATGCATCGCTCGGGTGGCGGGGGTGGGTAGGGGAGCTGGTGCATGTGCAGGAGCAGGGCACACTTCAGAATCTGGAGTCCTCTCCATTCTGCTGTGAACCTAAAACTGCTCTGCAGTCTTTTGATGAAACTTACATCAGTCTCTGAGTATGTTGATTTCCATTAATTTTAATATTTAATGGAGAAAACATACTTTCCAGATGAGATTAAAATCAACTGTTTAGACTCAGTCCCTGAAGAATCTATGCAAAATCTCTGGATGCTGAGAACACAGTTTGAAAGACCCTGAGCGCTTTCTTCAGTGTATTTTATGGAAAGCCTGTACCAGAGCATGTCCCGTGGTGATGAGGAGTTCCTGTCTCTGCAGAGAAGCCCTGTATCTGCCAGAAGTGCTTACTTAGGCAGGTCTCACCTTGTGCTAACATCTCCATGCAGCCTCTACCCAGTCTTCTGAGTGCTGGCCACCGGAAGTGGCCCCGCCAGTGTGACAAAGGTGGCTGATGTGTTCACACAGGAAGGCCTTCTTTTCTCACCCAGATTCCCCATTTCCTGACTGTCCCCCTTGGCAGGTTTGCCAATATCCCAGTTACCCTTCTATCAGAGTCCTGCCACTACCAGTGACTTCCCCAGAAACGTGCTTTGTCTGGCTGCAGAGCTGCCGGGCGTGGATCTGCCGAGATGTATTTTCCTAGTGCCTGTAGATACATGTCGGTTTTAATTCCAGTCTTTTGCTCTTGTGATGATTCAGTGAAAAATAAATGTCATTTCACAAATATCTGTGAACCTAAAACTACTCTACAGTCTTAATGAAACTTACGTGTGTAATCTCATTCTAAGAAGAGAATAGTGAAGTGGAATAGCATGTGTATTTGAAATTTTATTAAATATTGTCAGTTCGCTTTCTGTAGAGGTTGTTCCATTTTACCTTGTCATCAGAATTTGCATGAGAATGCCTCTTCCCCACACCGTCTTTAAGAGTATTAACCTAACATTTGTATCTTTGAAAAATCTAACATGTGAACTCATGCTCAGTCTTTTTTTTTTTTTTTTTTTTTTTTTGGCAGCAGGGTCTCACCGTGTGGTTCAGGCTGGCCTTGAATTCACTATGTTCCCCAGGCTGACCTCAAACTTATGGAGATTCTCCTGCCCCAACCTCTCAGGTGCTGGGATTACAGGCACGTGTCACCATGCCAGCTTCTCATTTCAGTCTTGATTTGCTTTTCTCTTCATTTTGAGAAAAGTTGAGAATCTTTTTATATCTTTAAGTCCCCCTTCCTCTGGCAAACCTTGTATGTCTTTTTTATCTTTGGTGTTCAGAAAATGCATTATAGCATGGTAATGTGGGAATTTTTGGTCTTTCAGTGGTCCTAGGCATTTTAGTGTGTCCTTCAGGCTGGAAACTTGTGTCCTTTGGTTTTGGAAAATTTATCCCATTTTTTCTTTCTTTCCTCTCTTTTATTTTCTGTTATTTTTTCTGGAGCACTTTTTCATTTCTTTATTGACTTTCTTTGTAGCTTTGATTTTAGTTTATCTTCTTACCCTTTTGTTTACTTTTTAAAAATTTCAGTAATGGTGGCTCCGTGAAATTGCAACAATGAGAGCAAACTCTAATACAAACACAGCCAGAGGGTAATGAGGGCTCCGTTGGAGTTCATCTCCTGGACTCAGTGCACCAGTCTGGCAGGGCTGTGTGCGATGGCGTGTGGGGGAGAGGGATGATGGGGTATCTGTCCAGTGTGCCTGCTCAAAAAGAAGTCCATTTTCAAGGGAAAATTTTTGGCAATCATGTTTAAAATTTTGAAGCCCCTCACTTTTCTCTTACCTGATTTTTTTAAACATCCTTTTTCCCCATGGGTGTAATGTCATTCCTTGACTATCATAAATTAATATCTCTAGGTACACAAGTAGAGCTTTGAAAATGCTCTCTGCTGTTCCTGACACTGCAGTCTCATGTGCTGTTATTTTTACTGCTTATCCCAGGCTTGTAGATGGTCAGGGGGCAACAGAAAGCTGAGAAAGAGCTCTGAGTAGTGAGGCAGTGCAGGCTGTTGGCCCACGAGCAGCATGACTTGAGTTGTGCCGGGGGACCCCTCGGTCCCAGCTGATGAATCTCTTAGAGCAGCAGGACTCACGGGGTGTGTATTTCAGTTTTCTCTAATTTGTTTCATTCCTCACTGATCTCTCCTCTGGGAAGAGGTGGGCAAACACTTGGCTGCTGGGGGTTTCATGTCCTGTTAGAGGGATTTTGAAGGAAGGTATCAGCTAATCCCAGTAGAAGTTTAAACCGTTCCACCTGTTTTCAGCTTAGTATTTCACTTCCGCCCTGATTGAACCAGATATATCTTAGGCTTTAGCTTTCTGATGGTCCTCTAGGCGTGTTGGCCCCTCCATGCTGTTGCCCATCTGTCCCACCTTGAACTGCTCCCTCTGCCTCGTTAACTCTCCTGTGCTCTGAGACTTTCATCCATGAGCTGCCTGCCCCTTTCCATCTGCCAGACTGCTGGGGGGGTCACAGCTTCCCATTCCCTGCAGTGTTTTAATAGGGTTGCAAAAGAAGAGAATCACATGTGGCCTGTTACCCTCTTGATGTAAAATACGTTGTCTCTTCAAACTGTTTTCCACTTGTATCTTTCCATCCTCTTCCATTCTATTATCAATTCTTTGATTTGATTATAATAATAATTGATTTTAGCCAGGGCAGTTAGTGCTATACCCTCTTTATATCCACAGAGGCTGACTTAACCAAGAGCTTAGAACTTACAAGTGTTAAAACATGGAATCCTCCAAAACAGCAGTGTAGTTTCTCCAATTTGACTTTTTCTGTCTGTTCAAGGGTCTGAATTGTCCTTACGTTTGTTTGAAGAAAAGATTGCCCTCACATCTGAGTTCATTCTCGTTGACTACAGTTTATCCTGGAGCCTGACACCCACACTTAGTTGAAAAATTTATGTTTTTAGTTGTTGAGTAATAGTTTTGATCTTTCCAATCTGCCTTAGTAAGGTAGATCATTGCTTTTTGAAGAGAACGTTAATGACAAAGAATAGTAACAATATTTGCCATAGTCATTTTTGTTATTTTTTTATTGTTCTTTTACTAAGTCAGAAAGAAGGATTGGAGTAAAGGTCTAAATTCATCAAATATTAATGTTATCTCTACATAAACGCTAATGTTGATTAAAAGGAAAGTTTTTAAAATGGACACATTTAAAGACATTTGAAATAGTTCTTTACCAACCTAGTCATTTAAGTGTGTGTTGGTTTGGTAGTTAATTTTTCATTTTAAAGTGATGATATTGCAAATATCCTAATTTTGCTTTTATTTAAATACTGAATGAGAGAGTATATAATCATGTGTATGTAGTAAGGAAGACTGCACTATATTTTTCTGACAAGACTAATGTCAAGAATGATATTTTCATTTCTTTGAGATCATTTACAGAAATATAATTAAATGGTTACTTAAGAAAGCATGTTCTGGATAAGCTTATATCTTATATATTATAAGATTGTATCTTGCCTTTTTTAAAAATAGGAGCAGATGTCTCAAGTATTAGATGCCATGTTTGAAAAATTGGTCAAAGAAGGAGAACATGTAATTGATCAAGGAGATGACGGTGACAACTTTTATGTAATTGATAGGTAAGTGTTGCCCAACCTCCATGCTAATATTTATGGTATCTTTTGTGTTAAATGTCAGTGGTTATTGTGACAGCTAAAAAGTTAATATAGGATAGTTGTTATTGCCCCTTTACTCTTACTACTTACTAATTTACACTAACTGGTAGTGTAAGCTTGTGAATACATGTGATAAAACCATGTACATTATGAAAAAAGCCCTCATTTATAGAGAAATTGCTGATTTTTGGTTAAACTGTAAATGTCAGTCAGTAATGTGAGCTTCCTTACTTGGTAGATTCAGTTTAGAAAATAGTATGTAACAGTATGTAGCTGGTGCCTATTAATAGTGAGAGTAGAATTAAAATACAATGTCTAGGATATTAGAATAGAACTTAATCTGTGTTAGTTTTTAACAAACTTTTTATTAACTATAAAAAAAATGCTCATTGTTAAAAGAGTTCAGATATTTCAAAGGGTCCACAGAAGAAAGTCAGTCTGTCCTTCCTAGTGCTTCAGCCTCACCCAGGCAATAGCAGGCAATTGGTGTGTCTTTGACATTGTTTGTGCATTGCAATATTTGTCTTTTCAAAACTCTCGAGAGAACCGGTTTTATTCAAATAAATTATGCTTTGCTATTCAGAAAACTTAATTTGTATTTACTTCATCCAAGAGCAGTGTGCTTTACATGGTAGGTAAATGACGACTGAAACAGGGAAGCAGGCTGGAGTCTGTCTTCCCTTTTGTAAGGCGATGATGAAGCGTCCAGTGTTGCCTGTGCAGTCCCTGAGCTCTGCAGGTCCACACCCAGCCTGACCCACTGGATTGCATTTGCTTCCTTGGGTGGGGAGTGACAGGCCTTGTGGAAACCACACTTCTCTCGAGTCCCCCGCCTCACTTCCTGGCCGCAGCTCTGCGGTGTCTCTCCCACACCAGGCATGCCTGCTCCTTGAATCGAGGGCTCCCACAGTTCCTGCAGTCCCGCATCCCTGATGCCCAGATACCTCTGCCCAAGGCACTCGCCAAGATTTTGAAGTAGGACAAAACCAGTTATCCCATATGTAAATCAGAATCGTGGTTTTGGGATTATGAACAGCTTAGAAATTCACTCAGCTGTGATTGGTTGGAGGGGACTGTGAGAACCCCAAGTAGAGTATGATATTAATCTTTTTGTAGTGGCCTTATGTTTGAATGTAGTATGTCCACACCCATTGATAGATGAAACATCCAGGCACTCAGAAGCCAGAGGGCTCGCTTCAGGTCACCCCGCTGGTCTGTGTGGAGGCCCCTCCCAGCCGTGTCCGCTGCCTCCCTCTGAGCCCTTTCCCAGGGTCTGTGCTGCGGAGGCCTCGCATTATCAGGGACAAAATCTGAATGAAAATCAACCCACACAGTATTTTACTAAAAGTTAAACTAAAAGCCAGGCGTGGTGGCGCAGCCTTTAATCGCAGCACTCAGGAGGCTGAGGTAGGAGGAGTGTTGTGAGTTCGAGGCCAGCTTGGGCTACAACGCGAGCGCAAGGCCGGCCTAAGCTACACAGTGCAACCCTGCCTCAAAAAACCAGGCCCGGGAGTTTGGCTCAGTGACTTAAGCACCTGTCTGACAGGCACGAGGTTGTGAGTTCGATCCCTGGTGCCGCAAAAAAAAAAAGTTAAACTGATCCAATTTCAGCAAACTGGTATAGTTCACTATACTTCTCATCAGTGCATTTTGCTGTATATTAGACCCTGTTTAAAGTGGTAACTGTAGAGAACAATTTCAGAGCAAAAAATACAGTTGGTGTAAATGAAAGAGTTCAGTTTGTACTTGAAAAATAACTGATCCATGGAACAAATTCTAGAATGTATCCTTGAAATAGTGATTCTCTCCATGAATTACATTAAAAACCCAATTACTGTATTTTCTTCCTTCTTCATTAATGTCCTTTGTGTTACCTTATGTTTCTGCTCTGTGTTGCTCTCCTTTGTAATCCTTTTCTAATGCTAAAAGTCACTACCTTTCTTGCCCCTACCCCTTTTTTGTCTTTGCTGTGGTTTAGCCAGCAGAGTAAAGATGCCTTTGTGTTTTCTCAGGTGCTTCAGCAAGGCTTGCAGCCCTGTTCTTTCTGATAAAGTACAGTACATGGAGAGACAGCCCCTCCACCCAAAAGAGAATGTGTAGAAGTGTAGGCCCTGGAGAATGTGGACAAGCAGTGGAGTCTTGTTTGCCTAGAAAAAGAACCTCCATTAAAAGATAGGCAGAGAAAAACTATACAATTTAAAGATGAGGATCCTATATTGTCTGAATTTCTATTACTTTTTAACTCTAGATTGGGAGATTGATCTCAAGTTAAGGGCCAGATTGTATAAAGAGCCAGAGTAAATATTTGAGGCTTTGTGGACTAATACGATTTCTGTTGGAACTATTCAACCCTGCCAGTGTGAGCAAACCAGTCATACATAATGCATAAAGTAACAAGTTTGTTTGTATTCCAATAAAAGTTTATTTTAAAAAGAAGGTAACCAATCTTTGGACTGACCCCTGCTATCAATTATAAAGGCTCTTAGTGAGTTCTGTATAATAGGAGCTAACCAAATTGTTATAGCTCTGTTCTTTTAAAAAAAAAGACATTTTCACAAAAATAATACATGATCATCCCTGAAATTTCTCACTATTCCTATACTGTAAGTACAGTGTTTGACATATGCAGTCTTCTGTTTTTGTCATGTATTTTATTATCTTAAATTTGTTTTGTCTAGTTCCCTTTTCCAGCAGGCATACGTTGGCCCCTACTGTAGTCTAGCTGGTGGTCTCCTCATGCTGGCTGGGACAGATTGGTACATATTGGTGCCCTTTTGTTACTTGTCATCAGAACAGATAGGTTGGAAGTAAGCTGTTACTGCAAAGGACTCATTTCTGAAATAGTTTAAGGGCAGTGAGATTTTATTTGAATTACCTTTGCCTCTAATTTGCATATGTCCAACAGAGGAACATTTGATATTTATGTAAAATGTGATGGTGTTGGAAGATGTGTTGGTAATTACGACAATCGTGGGAGTTTTGGCGAATTGGCCTTAATGTACAACACACCCAGAGCAGCTACAATCACTGCTACCTCTCCTGGTGCTCTGTGGGGTTTGGTAAGTAAAATGTTTGACCTAAATGTTGTTATTTTGTAAAAGTCATGACTACAGCCAGCCAGACACTGTATTTCAATTTCAATAGGTAGATTGTTGGGATCATTAGTCATCAGGGAATTTACTAAGCAACTGCTGGACACTCAACTGTTGGGCACGAAGATTATGCTAAGTCAGAGGTTCCTGTCCCCACCCTCTTGTGGTCAACTCTGGAGCTTGAAATCTGCCAGCCCTCAAGAAGATCCTAAATCCAAAATGCTCCTCTCACCCACTCTTACACACAGCCTTCAAACAAAGATTTGGGTGCTTTTTCTCAGATAGCTTTCTGAGTTCCATACTACAGTCTTAGAAACGCGAGAATCCTCTGTTGCCCTGTGTGTATCACGAGGGAACTTGTTAGAAATGGCGAGTCAGGAGCTCCACGCCCTGCCTCTGGCCTATGAGTCAGAGACACTGGAGATGGGCCCAGCGGTCTGCATTTGAGCAAGTCTTCCAGGTGATTCTGATGTGTGCTAGTTTGCGAAACCACTAGAAATCGCTCCTTGTGGTGGTATCTGTTGATTGGTAACACCTTTATATTTAAGAGCAGGTACGTGCAGCAAAAGTGTTTCTTACCTGGCTGCACGTCAGAATTATCTTGGGTTTTTTTGTTTTGTTTTGTTTTTTTCCTCTTGCCTAGACCCTACCAGAGACAAATTTAATCAAAATCTCAGCAGTGGGCTCTGGACATGAGTACAAGTTGAGTATCTTTAATTGGAAAATGTGAAATGCTCCAAAGTCTAACATTTTGTAAGCACTGACAAGATGCTACGAGTGAAAAATTCCACACATGACTTCATGTGACAGGCCACAGTCAAAACACACGCTACAAATATTTTCCAAAATTAGCTTAAACTTACACATGCAAGGTGTTCAGGAAGCATAAATGAATTTCGTGTTTAGACTTGGATCCCATCCCCCAGTTATTCCAAAACTTGGAAAAATCTAAATTTGAAACTTTTCTGGTCTCAAGCATGTCAAATAAAGAGTACTCAACCAGTGCCTTTGAATAAAATTTCAGTGGTAGTACAAGACTTAAAAGTTGGTTTAGAGACATATTGTATTCTGGTAAGAAATAGAGTAGGGAGGGAGATTGTTTTCTCATGTGATAACAGGATGCAAAGGATCAGCTGCTACTAAAGCTGATTCTGAAAGATTGTATCAACTGGCAGTTCTCCGACTTTGATAACTGGCAGATCCCCTGCCAGTCTGCAATGTAGAGCTGATCCCTGGAGTCCGGGGTGAGGCCTGCAGTATGCTTTTCTGCGCAGCTCCTGGAGATGGTAGTGCTGCCTGTTGTCAGACCTCACTGTAAGCTGCATGGATGTAGGGCAGTGTTCACAATGCATGTATTTGCTTTAAATTGCTGAAAACAGCCCACCCTGTAGTAGCCCAGCTTGACATGCCTTTATTAGGTTACTTTTTGCAAAATCACGTTATGGAAAGAAAAGCGGTTGATATAAATAGGAAGTTTGTTAACTGTCTCGTTTCCAAGGACAGTAGCCTTATAGAATTTGCACATTACTTAGCTCAGTGTTTGACTCATAAGTGGATTCAGCTGATAAAAATATCTCGCTCGAGAAACAAGACATTCTGCATTTTCTCTATTAGAACAAGGCAGTTACTGTATGCTTCCTAAAAATGTGATGAGATACATTTTTAAGTTGTAGAAAAAAACTGAAATTGTTTCAGGTGGAAGGAAACTCGTCATCTGAAGTGTTTCAAGAACTCCCAAAGATCTGAGTCCCCAAAGCCAGCAGTGGAAAAACCACACCAGAGCAGACCTTGGTTCACACTAGGTGTCTCTGTGCTCTCAAATGGTGGGAAGAGTGCTGTTCTGTTGAGGAAGGTATAACCTCAGCACTAGTTGTCCTGGTAGGGTTGTCTGCCTGGGTCAGATTGTCATCCAGCGAGGAAGCCTCTTCATGCATCCTGGGTGCTAGATGAAATATTTTCAGGTCAGCCCCTTTGACTATTGAGTCTTCAGTCCTGGTGGAAACCTTAATTAGGTAGAGAAGCTCAGGATTTCCCAGTGTGTATAATATTTAAGCTCCAAAAAAAATTTTAAAGTAATTTTTAGTAGTCCAGACATGTTGTTAAAGTGTGTAAAAGGGGGCAGTTCCTGACAATCATCTTTTGGTACATATATAAATACAATAGCTTTTAAAAAATAATGCTAGTTAACATAATGACTTAATATTTTAACCTGCTTTTTAATAGCAGCTCACCTAGCCAAGCCCTTCTTAGGGAAAATCAAGCAGAAAAGAAAAATTTAAGGTTAACAAGACTGGAGCGCTGCATAGAAGTGCAGGAGTAAGGATAAGCAAATTCCGAGAGGAATATCTTTATTGAACAGCATCACTTTGTATTTGCTTACTGTTGGCCTTAAGAGATCAGCTGATCTACATGGCCATGCTGAGGATTCAGGGAGGCCATTACTGAAATGACTAGGGTGAAAGCATTTTAAATTGAACTTGCAGGGCTATGTCACAGCAGATGTGAAGAGTGGGCCATTAATAGAAAATTCTTCCTGAAGAGTATAACCCATGGTTATTTCCAAGTTGCTAAACTATTTTAGGTCTTCTCTGTTCTGCAGTAAACTGTATCCTTAAAATGGTGGTGTACTGGTTCCCAAACGTGCTTATATAATCAGAATCACCTTCTGATTCTGGGAGACTTCTATAAAGTAGATCATTAAACCTGACACGTAGAAATTTTGATCCTAGATTAAAGTCTAAGATCTCAGAAATCACTATAGCTGATTCTGTTGCAGAGCTAGGTTTAGAAGTGATTTCAATATTTTTAGGAATTCTCTTATAATTTTTTCTGTTTGAGAAGTTATTAAGACTAAGTCCAAATTATAGGCAGTATCAAAATGGTAATGAACTCAATTGGGAAACAAGCAGGCTGTTTAATTTGGTAGCATCTTAGTCTGTGTGGGCTGCTATAGCCAACTCTGTAGAATGGATGGCTTACCAGACATTCATTCTTCAGTTCCAAAGGCCAAGAGGTCCACAGTTCAGACACCAGAAAATGTGTTGTCTGGCAAAGGCCTGCTTCCTGTTTCAGAGGTGGCCATCTTCTCATGGTAGCCCTCATTTGGTGCAGGGGGTGAGGTAGGTCTCCAGGGCCTCTTTCATAAGGACACTTGTGACTTCATCTCCCAAAGACCTAGCCTCTTAATATTGTAACATTGAGGGTTGAACATTCAACAGAACAGTTTTAGGGCAACACAAATATTGTGTCCATCACACTTAGATATTTACATCCATACTGCAACTTTCTGTGGTTACTAGGAATTGAAACTAGAACCTTTGCACTTCTTTTTTTCCTTTTTGATATGGAGAAGTCTCACTGAGTTGCCCAGGCTGGATTTGAACTTGTGATCTTCTTGCTTCAGCCTCCAGAGTGCTGGGATTACTGTACAGGCTTATACGACTATTCCTGGCTAGAATTTTTCTTCAATACACTCTTAGTACATTTAAATTCAGGTTCAGTATGTTTGCATAACAACATCTTAGTTTTATTAAAATGGTGTAAATATTTATCATGGATGCCAAACTATGTAATTGATGGGGCTTTCACTGAAGAATTAAAATAATATTTTGTAAGAATTTTTCAAAAAAAATTTTAGAGAAATAATTTTTGAGCTATTATTCTTTAAAACTTTCCTAGTTCCCTAATTAATTCTGCATCTTCACGATCATGTAGTGTGAACATAAGGATTTTAGATTTTACACATGATAAGCTCTGGCATGATCCCTTATTCAAGAAAGTACAGTTCTGCTGTGCCTTCCCATTTTTAAAAAGGAAAATTCTAACACACTGTAGATAAGGAAATAACATATAATGAGTATATATTTTCTCATGTGCTCTTTTACATTATTAATTTATGATTAATTTTTTTCTATTAGCATTTTCCATGTGATTTCTACTCTGCATTAAGAGACACATAAGAAACACCATGACTATACATGTATTTGAGTGTCCTTGTGTATGCAAAAAATAATTAACAGAGCAACACACTAAGGAACTCACTCCCAGATTTTCAGTCCTACTTTAGGTTTTATAAAAATGCTGCTTATGTCCCACCTAATCCGTATTGCAACACTTTGGCTGCTGTCCACAGTAGAGGAAGACAGCTATATTTTACAACGGTGTGACAGCGCCTTCTTGTGGTTACAGCTCAGTGTGTTTGTCAGACTTGTTAGGACTGTGTAAAAGTAAATTGATGCTTCCTTTGTAAGAAAATGAAATTATTTTATAAGGTTCTGTAGTAACATTTTGTGCCTGAAGAAATAAAAATCTGAACTGAGTTGAATTAAAAGTATAATGATGTTAATCTTTTATTTTGAAAACTTCAGTTATTATTTCTTATAGGGAATAAAACTATTTGTTCAGAATTTTTTCCATCATAAATTTACCTTGTAACTTTTTTGTTTTTCATATTCTACCTGTAGGACAGGGTCACCTTCAGGAGAATAATTGTAAAAAACAATGCCAAAAAGAGAAAAATGTATGAAAGCTTTATTGAGTCACTGCCATTCCTTAAATCTTTGGAGGCAAGTATATGTTTATGGTTTTATTCTACTTCAACACTTCCGTTTTCTTAGGAATAGTTCTACAGAAAAATTTCTTTGAATAAAAATCCATTGGAAAAGACCATATGTTGATGTTAGCTTTTATAATTCAGCATTTTTTCACTGCCTATCACTGAATTTGTTTTGTTGTTTGTAAGTAACAGACTCCTATCTAACATCTGTAGTAAATTTTATATGTGATCTTTAGCAGGTAGCAGACTTAATCATGTAAATGTTGGCAAAATCCACTAGTTGGACCTTACAGGGAGGAGCTACCTAAATACTGAGTATCCTCACCAGTTTCATCTTTACTGTTCATTTCTCTTTTCCTTGACTCTTTAAATTAGTATCTTAGGCCCCACCCTTATACTTAACCCCTCCCCTCCACTCCCCTCCCCTTTTCCTCTCTCTGCCCTCTCCTCTCCACCCCTCCCCTCCCCTCCCTTTTCTTCCCCTCTCCTCTCTAGCTACAGATATTCACTTGGTGAACGTGTCAGATTCCATGGTCTTATACACTGTGTACAGGCTAATACCTTCTAAAATTGCTGCCAACAGTTATTTAACATCTCCTACCAGGTGTCATATAGATGTTGCAAATCTGCCACCCCCAAATATCTTTTTCCCTTCACATCTTAGTGGATGGCAATGCCATCCTTTCAGTGTCTCAGGGCAGGACCCTTGAAGTTTGCACTCACTCATCTGTTTCCCCCATCCATGACCAATCTGTCAGTGACCTTATGTACCCTGTTTTTAGAATAGATCCAGAATCTGATCATTTCCCACCAACTTCACCATTGTTACCTCCTGTCTGGGCCCCTGTTGCCTGACTTGTATCAGCTACCAGCGTAACTCTCTAAAGCCCATATCCTGGAGCCCTGTGTTTAAGGTCCTCCACACAGGACTCGATGCCCCCACCCCACTTTCCACTGCTGCACTCTCACCACCCTGTCCTGGACGCGTGGCTTCCTGCTGTTGTGCATACCCTCAGCTTGCACCTCCTTTGGGGCTGCATAATTGCCATCTGTCTGCACTGTCCTCCTACACAGTCCCGTGGCTCCTTCCCTCATCTCCTGCATTTCTTGGCCCAGATGTCTTGTCAATGAGACCGCCTGCTTATGTTTTTATCTCTGAAAGTGGAAACTTGGAAAGAGAGCCGTTACCCTAAAAATTCAGCTTTACTTTCTTTCCATGCATCACTGTTAATGCATTTCTAGATACTTTAGTTTCCTACTTGCAATGTTATAGAGTAACTGAAGAGTACTTCTGTGTACCTACATCGTCTTATAAAATGACAAGTACCTATATCATCTTATAAAATGACAAGTGTCAACATAGTAGTGTTTCTCCTTTCTAATGTCTGTTGGGTTGTCAGGTCATGCCTGGTAGAATTTTGGCTGCATTACAGAAGGCATGGTAGGCAGCTGATCTCTAGCAACTTAATTCTTTAAATAGAAATGGATTGGGTGGGAATCCAATGCCTTCGGACCTAGGCCAGTAACATAAAGAAGAAAACCAAGCCAGGACGAGACTCTGGTGAATTGGAGCACATGTGCTTCCGCTAAAGAAACAGCTGCTATTCCACCATAGTTTTATTGTTGCCATGTAGAAATTTGGGCTGAGAGTTGCTGAATCTTCTGATTTTTCAAGAGAAGCTGGAAATAAAAATTTGTTTAAGGTGCTTGCAGTTAATGTAATGAGCACACATATAACCTACACACTGCTGAATGATGATTTTGCTATAGGCTACCATTTTTCAACTTGTGTAATAGGTAAGATTACCGAATTATTGTGTGTCTATTGTCTTTTTTCTCTTTTGGTAGGTTTCTGAACGCCTAAAAGTGGTAGATGTCATAGGCACCAAAATATACAATGATGGAGAACAAATCATTGCTCAGGTATAATTTTTTATTTTTTTGGTACTGAGGATGGAACCCAGAATCTTATACATACTAGGCAAGTGCTCAACCCCTGAACTACATCCCCAGCCCTTCAGTATTTTTAAGTGTAGTTCAGTTTAGGATTATATTCCAAAATATTTTCATATATTTATATCTTAATAAACTTTGTTTCTAAAGACAGTGTTTAGTGGTAGGTTCAATGAATGTTACTTCTACCAAATGCCTGCAAAAATGGTTTAATTTACAGTTATTAAGCTATTTGAATATTTTTGCTTATGTGAATAGCTCCTGATGTGTATGTATTAAACCATCAAATGGCTTTCTGCATAGTTTTGTAACACATGACATGAAGCTCACACATATGTATAAGAGATATCACTTGTAAGAGGGGAAAGAGGTGAGTGTTCTATGAGATTAGTAAGAACCCCTAAGTCCAAGGGAGATAAGATAGAGTTCTCCCTGGTCGGGCCCTGATGAAACCATCTGAGGCTCTGCAGATAACATGCACCAAGAAGAGGATGTGGCACCATTCACTGTGCTGGCTTCGAAGTACTGAATATTAAATGAACTCGTGCTTTAGCCCCTACCACTTTCCTAAGATCCCATTTGGAGCCAATAATATTACATACCTCAGTTAGTGTAGAGCTGCTAAAAAGTAGGATGTGAAGTTTATAGCTTGCAGACAATAGTACTTGATTTCTTAGTTACATTTTTTGAAGCAGTGAGCAAATGATTTAAATGGATTTTTAATAGATGCTATGATTTTTTTTAATTATAGCATTGTATTGCGTTGTGCTCTTTATCTGAATGATTGTCTCTTCTTTCCATGTGAAACAAGATTCAAGGTCTATAAGACAGAAGGAAAAAAGCCATTGTTTAGAGGCAAATAAGTAAATCTCTCAACCTCCCTCCTTATGAAGAATAATATATGTGCGTGTACGTGTATACCTGGATTCAAGCAGTCAGGGTTAGGAAGAAATGGAGTCGAAATGGAGAGGAAGGCTAAGATTCTACTCTAAACTGTCCAATAACAAAGGATAGAGCACTTTTTAAATGCTTGTTTGTTGTTTGTTCCTTGGTGCTGGAGATTGAATCCAGGTCCTCATACATACTAAGCACACGTTTTACCACTGAGCTACACCCCGAGCCACATAAATGCTTTTTAAAAGCTTTTGATTGTGAAGTACAGATTTACAAGATGTTGCAAAAATAGTACTAAGAGGTTTCATGTACTCTTTACCCAGTTTCTCCCAGGACATCTTGCATCACTCTTGTACAACATTGAGACTGACACTGGCGCAATCCAGCTTTACTCAGGCTTCCCTAGTTTTGTGTACATTTGGAATACATTTATGCAGCAGCTGATAGACCTATTATGATTTTTAACACTTGAAAATTTACCATGAGACACTTAAGAAAATTATATAAAATAGACGGGGCCCAGAGATGCAGCTCAGTAGTAGAATACATGCTTAGCATATGCCAGGCTCAGGCCCCCCCCACACACACACACACACAGGAAAGGAGGCACGCTATGCTTAGGATTTATTTATTTATTTTTATTTTTTATTTTTTTGCGGCACCGGGGATTGAACTCACACCTCGCGCCTGCCAGACAGGTGCTTAAGTCACTGAGCCAAACTCCCAGGCCTGGTTTTTTGAGGCAGGGTCCCACTGTGTAGCTCAGGCCGGCCTTGCGCTCGTGTTGTAGCCCAAGCCGGCAATGCGTAGGATTTATTAAGGTTGCTTTTACATTTGTAGTTATCTTTCAAGCATTTATAATCATCTATCTGCACTACATTATGGAAATCTAGATTCAGCATTCATTTTTGTGGTATAACCTGAGGTTTTAAAAACCTGTGCTTGGTTGGGGATATAGCTCAGCGGCACAGCATCTGCCTGGCAAGCGCAAGGTCCAGAGTTCAATTTTTGGTACCAAGAAATATTAATACAAACCTGTGTTTCTGCAGAATCACTTCGACAGGCCACATTTAAAAAAAAATCTGTTACTACTCTTCTCTTCTGTATTAATTCAGAAGGCATCTTTGGAAGTCAAGGCAGAATTCATTGAAAAACAATACCAAGAAAAAAAATGAGTATGTAGTTGGAAATGGCATCAGTTTTTAGAATTTCAGAAATTTTTTCAAGGTCTTGAGGTGGCATTTCGGAGTTCCGTCCTTATCTAACTGCAGTGAAGTCCCCGAGGCTCATCTCTGCGCTTCCTGTGCAGCCGGGTGCTTTCTACCCTTTGTGGCCAATGGTGAGCCCGTCACCAGGCCAACACTTGTTACAGTAGGACACATGTTGTGCACTCTAGCACTTTCCCAGGGGTGCAGGAGATGCCCATGGATTCCTGCGGACCGAGGGGGCTGCTGGGTGCACCACGGTGTTGCCATTTCTCACTGTGTGTGCTGCTAGTCAGGCTGAAATTCAGGGGGACACTGTTACCTCTGTGTGATTTGCCATACTTTCTTGGCTTTTAGCAGAAACGCTGTGGTACAAGAGTATTATTATTTCAACTGATTTTACACGTGAAACTGTTACTGTGGAATTATCACCCATAACCTCTCAAATTAGAGAGAAAATACACTGTTCCCATGGAAGTCACTTTTCGGGCAAATCTCTGCGCATGCTGTTAGACTGATTTCAAGACATCTATCTGTCAGATAAATTTGCGTTTCATTCTGTTTTTGTTGTTTTCTTCTGATAGGGAGATTTGGCTGATTCTTTTTTCATTGTAGAATCTGGAGAAGTGAAAATTACTATGAAAAGAAAGGTAAGCATTCTTAAATCCCAAAAAATCCATGTAATAATACCAAGGCACACAGTAGGTTTTCTTTTTTGTTTATACCGAGGTTAACTTTTATTTTTGAAATAAAATGAGCTGAGTAAAAGTTAACATTTTTGCTTTGTCAGGGTAAATCAGAAGCAGAGGAGAATGGTGCAGTAGAGATAGCTCGATGTTCTCGGGGACAGTACTTTGGAGAGCTTGCCCTGGTAACCAACAAGCCTCGAGCCGCTTCTGCGCACGCCATCGGGACCGTCAAGTGCTTAGGTAGGGATCTCAGTGCAGGGCACTGAGGTGGTGGTTATGCCTGCGTTTTACATATTTATGTTGTACAAATCATTTTATTGGGTTCATGAATGTTGTAGTTCCTATAAAATACAGTAAAGTTAGGACTCACCACATTATAAAATCAATTAGTGGAAGCTGTTTTCTTCATTGAAATTGTTTACATACAAAATATATTCAGTTCTTTTGACTATGTATTAACACCTTATTTTAATAATTGAAACAGAAACTCCAACTGCCAAGTTTTGTATCTAATTTATCAGATAAACATGTGCTATGTTCCTTAAAAGAGAGGGCTAAAGCAGTATTTTTGTAAAGTTTGTTGTTCAGCCCTTCAGGGAAGTTAGAATGTCTGTGTGAATACTCTATATCCTCAGCTGAGCACTGGTACACAAAAGATGAGGTTTGTTGAAGCATCATCAAATGTTCTTTGTTGGTCATCTCTTCATTACTTACATCTACTGTAACAGCTTGGCAGCAATGTCAGCTTCAACTGGAAGACATCTGTATGTATCTGAAATTTAATATCTGAGAAATCAAAGCAACAATGAAAAATTAATTCAGGAATTGACAATGTAGATGACACTTTCTTTCAGAAAACTGATTCCAGACTAATTAGCTTATTTATGTTCTTCATCCCCAAGTCAGTAGGATAAACTTAGTTTCAGTGTTTTTAAGATTTGCAAGGATCATCAGAATTAACTTCTTAGACAAGTCACTTTTTATTTTATTTTATTTTTTTATTTTATTTTTTTATTTTTTTATTTTTATTTTTTTATTTAAGAGAAAATAGATACAGAAGATAGAAACAAAAATCGAAAAAGACAGACAAACAACAACAGATCTGATACGATAACACTGCAGGTTTACACACTGAGGTAGTTGAAGTTTGACAGTAGTTACAATATTGCATATCGTTACCTTCATAGGGGTTGGGCATATTGACAGATATAGACATGTAAGATTTATCAATTCAGGTATATTAACTTTTCTTTTTCAATAGCTATTGTATTTAGCAATACGGTTTTTTTAACTGTCTTATTTATGCATATTTATAAATTTATGTCTTTTTCCTTTTCTCTTCCTTCCTTCCTTCCTTTCCCCTTAGAGTATCTCTTGTTATTATTGAAATAACTACCCATAACATCAGGTCTAATATAACCAAGCGAAATAGTTCAGAGTAAAACCAATAAAGCATAAACGAATGGTCATACTTAAGAGAAACAAAAAACTAAAGAGATCAGCAAACAACAACAACATATCCGATACTGTAAAATTATAGGTTTAGTAATTTAGATGGTTGGAGTTTTACAGTGGTATTGTTACCATTAAGGGGGCTGTTCAGATTGACAGGTAAAGACATGTAGGACTGATCTGGTCTTATGAATATCAACTGTTCTCTCTCACCAGTTAATGCATTTAGTAGTATAGACTTTTAAACTATCTTATGAATACCCTTATATAAAACTATGTCTTTTTTCCATACCTTCCTTCCTCGGTTCCCCTTGTAATACCTTTTATTGTCTTCAAACTAAATGCCCTTACCAATTGACCCAATATAGTCGAACGAGATAGTACTGAATAAAACCAATAACAAATAAGATAATGGAGGCAATACATAATAATGTAACATTGATTTCTATAATGCCTCATGTTAGCTTCAAGGCAGTTGCCTATATCATCTGTTGTAACACAATCATACTAAGATAGGTTAAAAATCCCTCAGAACAGAGCAGTGAAAGTAATACCTGGTTTTGAAGCAGGGTGATCATATATCACTGAAGGCTACCCTTATAAATTTTGTTATCTTTACAATAGCTGTCTTAGTCATCATTTATGATGAAGTAGGCCGGTTGAGGTAGAATAGGATTAAACTAAACAGTTCATTGAAAACAACACTGGACTTAAATCCTGTTAATGGATTATTCATTTGTCTGCCCTGCTCGGTGG
>RJWM01033157.1:0-20839 GCA_004363535.1 Dasyprocta punctata | reverse complement strand
AAGCTAATCAAAACAATGTTAAGACTGGTTTTACAAATACAATGCATACTGTTGTCTATATACAATAATTTGAGTCTTTCATTGGTCAAGATTAATGTGTTAATTGTTATGAACTTGTTCTCATAGGTCATCAAAAAATTTGTTAAGGGGTTTAAACGGGAACACCTTTGGCTTAGGGAAACCCCTAGACAAGATACCTCTTGGTGAATAAAAAAGCAGCTGCCTGGAAATATTTTCTTCCAGTGTTTGTGCACTAATGGGACCCCAATAATTTTCATAGCTTTATGGGGACAAACCCTAACAACCATTGCTAAACATATTATTGTGATATATTTACATTGGCCATTGTCAAAAGATTAAGTCTTCTGTGTGTAAAACAATAATTTTTTTTAATTAAACGGTGCTCTTAGTACAAAACTAAATTAAGAGACAAAGGTTTCCATATAGATATGACATTCATGATTGCTAATTTCATGGTATACTAAGTAATTTCATGTTTTTGGGGTGTACAGGTCTTCTAAGATGATGTAAAACTGAGATTGTTTATAGTGTTAACCTTTTTATAGATCATGTATCTGCCTTTCTCTTATGTTCCAGTTACTTGTGCTAAGAGGTATATATCAAACCAAAATGAAACTACCAGTCAAAAGATAGTTTTTAAACCTCTGTGATGTGTATTTGTGCATGTGTCACTACACTTAGAGATGCTCAGGCATGAAGCAGTCCAAATAATATCAGACATTAAAAGTTAAGGCTAGACACTATATACTTTTAAGGTACATTTATAGATAGGTGCATTGTCCTTGGATGGCATCCTGTTGAAGGATAACAAATAAGGTGAGTTTGTCTTTAATGACTTTTGATCAAACGGAAATGGTTTACTACAAAGGCTATTGTATTCTAAGATGCACATTTAAGTGTGACACAAAAATAATGTCATGATTGTTATGCTGAAATACTATGTGTGACTCGATCTCAAATTGTCTCTGTAAAGCATATAAGTGCTATCTGGGAACATTTCACAGGGATGCAACTACTAAACAACCATGGCTGATAAGAAATAAGTCTTCTGGTTATACTTCATATTTCACAGTGATTGATACCCATATGAAATTATAATAGTTGAACTCATTGGCCCCACTGCAAAACTAATGCCACTGATCTTCTGCTCTGGATGTTCAACAGCTACAGTTAAGAGACCAGAACTAGAAAGGTAACTGGGCTAATATTTTGGGCTTGGACCTCCAAGGTCAACAAGGACCCAGAACATGAGGAAACCTTTTCCACGAGATCCTACCCAACATCCACAGCAAGGAGACTGCTGGATCCCAAAGACAAGAATCAACAAATGTACAGTGTGCCAAAGGAGGCTCACCAGGAAGCAAAAGTCTTCTATACTTTAACAAGAAGCAACATGGTCAAGCAAGTCAATAACCCATCCTGACGCTGACACTGACAAAAGAGCAGAAAGGCTCTCTCTGTTATAGCTCCAAAATAATGCCTGAGGAGACTTAATTGACCTTGATATACAGCAAGAGGCTGTTTTTAATTAACACAGGTCTTACTTTAACTCTGTCTTAGACACTCAACAGAAAAGTATATCCAAAAGAGCTTTGGATTTGATTTCTTCTTCATTTAGAGCTATGAGGTTCAACATAAGGTTGTTTATTTGAGTTCACGTTATTTTCCTGATGTGAGACTTCACTGCTTTAAATTTCCCTTGTAAGACAGCTTTATTGCGTCCCATAAGTTCTGGTATGTTGTATTGGCATCATCATTTAATTGCAGAAATTGTCTGATTTCTTCTTCAATTTCATCTGTGACCCAATGGTTGCTTGGGAGGAAGTTATTTTCCATATGTTTATTGGTTTTTGTGGTTTCCTTTGCCATTGATTTCCAATTTCATTTTACCATGGTTTGATAATATACATGGGATAATTTAAATTCTTTTGCATTTACTTAAGCATGTTTAACAATCTAGTGTGTGGTCTATTTTGCAGAATGTCCCATGCACAGCTGAGAAGAATGTATGCTCTGATGTTGTGGGGTAGAATACTCTGTAGTCACCTACTAAATCCATTAGTTCATAGGTTCTCAGTTCTGGTATTTGTTAATTTTTTGTCTAGTTGATTTGTCTATTTGTGACACTGGGGTACTGAGGTTCCCTCATTACAACTGTGTTAGTGCTTATTTGGTTTTTCATGTAAATTAATATTTGTTTTAAATAGTAGGGTGTAGCAGTAATTTGATGCATATATATTTATGAACGTTATCTCTTCTTCTTGGAGTTTTCCCTTAACAAGTACCTAGTGACATTTTTTGTCTCTCTTGATCAGTCTGGCTTGAAGTTCACTTTGTCCTCAAATAGAATAGCCACTCCTACTTTTTTCTCGTTTCTTGTTGCATGAAGAATTATTTTCAATCCTTTGATATTCGGTCTATGAATTACTTAAATTAAATGTTTCTTGTATGCAGCATATTGTTGGAGTTTGTTCAGTGATCTGCTAGTCTGTTTCTTTTAACTGGTGTATTGAGACTATTTACATATATGGCAATAACTATTACGTTGTGACTTATCCTTGTCATGTTATTTTCCTGTTGCTTCCCTTTCTTTCCCCACTGTTTAAGTGCTTGCTTTTCTTAGTAGATTCCTTCTACTGGTGTTCTTGGGATTGTAGGCTTACTTATCTTTTTCTATAATATGCTTCAGAACATTTTGGGGCTGGTTTAAAGGTCATGAATTTCTTCAGGTAATTTTATCATGGAAGTGCCTTATTTCTGCATTGATTTTGATAGTTTTGCAGGGTATGTCAATCTGGGTTGGAGGTTCTTTTCTTTCAGGAATTGAAATACATTACTACAAGCTTTCCTTGATGTAAGCATTTGTGTTGAGAGGTCTGCTGTGATTTTGATGGGCTTCCTTCATAGATGATTTGTTTCTTTTCTCTACCAGTTTTTTTTTATTTAAGAGAAAAAAGGACACACATAAGAAAGACAAAAAGCAAAAGAGAAAAACAAACGACAATAGCGTATCCACAACAGTATCATTATAGGTTTACAAAACGAGATAGGAACTTGACAATGGTTCCAATATTGCGTATCGTTACCTTCAACACGGTTGTTTACATTAACAGATACAGACATGCAAAATTGATAAAATCATATGAGAATCAACCGTTTTTTCTCAATAACGAATACATTCAGCAGTATAGTCATTTTGGTTATCTCACATATACATACGTACAGATTTATGTCTTTTTCCTTTTCCCTTCCTTCTTTCCTCTTTTTCCCTTTCCCAATTACTTTGATCTTTGAGCAATTTTTACCCTTACACAGTATTTATTGTAGATTTTGGATCATATATACTGTTTCAGTTTCTTACACTAGGGAGACAATATGGGATTTACACATGTGGGTTTGATTTATCTCACTTGTGACTATGGTCTCAAGTTGTGTCCATTTACTTACAAAAGTCTCAGTGCAATCTTTCTTGATAGTTGAGTAGTACTCCATTGTATAAAAATACCACATCTTTTTTATCCATTTTTTCATTGATGGGCACTTGGGTTGTTTCCAGGATTTGGCTATTACAAATTGTGTTGCTATAAACGTGAGTGCACAAATTCCACTGTGGCATGATGATTTCAATTCTTCTGGGAAAATGCCCAGAAGTGGGTTAGCTGGGTCAAATGGGATCTCTAATCCTAGTTTCCTAAGGAATCTCCACACTGATTTCCACAGTCATTGTACCAGTCTACACTCCCATCAACAGTGGAGAAGAGTTCCTTTTCCCCCACAGCCCCTGCAGCATTTGTTGTTGCTTGACTTTCTAATCTTGGCCATTCTTTCTGGAGTGAGATGGAATCTCAGTGCTGTTTTAATTTGCATTTCCAGAATGACCATTGATGTTGAACATTTTTTCATATATTTATTTGCCATTTGTATTTCTTCCTCTGAGAAGTGCGTATTCATCTCAGATGCCCATTTTTGGATTGGGTCCTTGAATTTTAGGGGCCTGATTTCTTTTAATTCTTTATATGTTTTAGATAGAAGTCCTTTGTCTGATGGACAATTGGCTAAGATATTTTCCCAGTTCGTGGGTTTTCTTTTCACTCTGTTGGAGATTTCTTTTGACATGCAAGAACTTTTTAGTAAGATGAGATCCCAGTTGTTGATTCTGGGAAGTGTTTCCCATGCAGTTTGATTTTGGTTCATGAACTCTCTGCCTACTCCTATGTCATCAAGATTTTTACCTACTTTGTCTTCTAGCAAGTTTAGTGTCTCTTTTAATATTCAGATCTTTGATCTATTTTGACTTTATTTTAGTACATGGTGATAGGCATGGATCTAGTTTTAGTTTACGGCATATAGAGAGCCAGGTTTTCCAGCACCATTTGTTAAAGAGGCTATCTTTCTTCCAATGTACATGTTTGGCCCCTTTGTCAAAGATGAGGTGGCTAAGTGTGTTTGTAGTTGTGGCTGTATCTTCTAATCTATTCCATTGATCTTCAGGTCTGTTTTAATTCCAGTACCATGCTGATTTTATCACAGTAGCTTTCTAGTATAGTTTCAAGTTGGGGATTGTGATGCCTCCTGCCTTACGCCTTACCTTTGTTGCCCAGAATTGCCTTTGCTATTCTAGGTCTCCTCTGGTTCCAGATGAATTTTAGGGATGATTGCTCTAGCTCTGTGAGGTAGGCAAGTGGTATTTTAATAGGGATTGCATTAAATCTGTATAATAATTTTGGGAGAATGGCCATTTTCACAATGTTTATTCTTCCTATCCATGAACAGGGAATATCTTTCCATGTTCTGAAATCTTCAATTTCCTTTTTAAGAGTAATGTAATAATAAAAAAAGAGTAATGTAATTTTCACTGTATAGATCTTTTACTTCCTTTATTAGATTGATTCCTAAGTATTTCATTTTTTTGGATGTCATAGTGAAGGGTGTGATTTCCCTTATTTCTCTCTCAGTGACTTTGTTGTTTGTGTACAGGAATGCTATTGATTTTTGAGTGTTCACCTTGTATCCAGCAACATTACTGAATTTGGTTATTTCATCTAGAAGTCTTTTAGTGGATTTTTGGGGGTCTTCTATGCAGAGTGTCATATCATCTGCAAATAATGATAATTTCACTTCTTCCTTTCCTATCCTTATTTCCTTTATTTCTTTCTCTTGTCTAATTACTCTGGCTAATATTTCCAGAACTATATTGAATAGGAGTGGTGATATCCTTGTCTTGTTTCTGATTTTAGGTTGAAAATTTTCAGTTTTTCTCCATTTAGTAAGGCGTTGGCTGTTGCTTTATGATATATGGCTTTTATCAGGTTGAGGTAGAGACCATCTATTCCGATTTTCTGTAGGGTTTTGATCATGAATGGGTGTTGGATTTTGTCGAAAGCTTTTTCTGCATCTACTGAGATGATCATGTGGTTCTTGTCCTTGGCCCTGTTGATATGGTGTATTACATTTATTGATTTGTGTATGTTGAACCATCCCTACATCCCTGGGATGAATCTCACTTGATCGTGGAGTATAACCTTTCTGATGACTTTCTGTATTCTATTTGCCAGTGCTTTATTGAGGATTTTTGCATCTATGTGCATTAAGGAGACTGGCCTGTAATTTTCTTTTTGGTTGGGTCTTTCTCTGGTTTTGGTATTAGGGTAATACTTGTTTCCAGGAATGAGTTAGGGAGACTTACTTCCCTTTCAACTTCATTAAAGAGTTTGAAGAGTGTTGGCATTAATTCTTCCCTAAATTTCTTGCAGAATTCAGCAGTGAATCCATCAGGACCCAGGCTTTTCTTTGTTGGTAAGGTTCTAATTACATTTTCAATTTCATTAGCTGAAATTGGGTTATTCAGCAGCTTTATATCTTCTTGATTCAGCTTTGGTAATTCATAGGTTTCTAGAAATCTGTCCATTCCTTCTGTGTTATCGAATGTATGTGAGTAAAGGTTTTCAAAGTAGGTGTTGATGATCTGTATTTCCACAGGGTCTGTAGTGATTTCACCCTTTTCATTTCTTATTACATGAATCTGAGTTTTTTCTTTCCTCTTTTTGATAAGGTTGGCTAGGGGTTTATTAATTTTATTTACTCTTTCAAAGAACCAATTCTTCAATTCATTCTTTGTATTGTTTCCTTAGTTTCTATTGCATTAGTGTCTGCTGATTTTGATAATTTCCTCCCTTCTTTGGGTTTTGGACTTGACTTGCTCTTCTTTTTCTAGAAGTTTGAGGTGCAGCAGTAGGTTGTTTATGTGTGATCTTTCGAATTTTCTGATGTGGGTGTTTAGTGCTATAAATTTCCCTCTGAGGACTGCTTTCACTGTGTCCCACAGGTTCTGCTAATTTGTATTTGTGTTTTCATTCAATTGTAGATATTACTTTCTTCTGTGATCTACTGATTGTTTAGGAGAGTATTATTTAATTTCCATGTGTTCATGGGGTTCTTGTGGGCTTTGTTGTCATTCATTTCCAATTTTACTACGCTATGGTCAGATAATATGCATGAAATTATTTCAGTTCCCTTGCATTTACTTATGCTTGTTTTGTGGACCAGTATATGATCTACTTTAGAGAATCACCATGTGCAGCTGAGGTATATTCTGAGGCTGTTGGGTGGAACACTTGGTACACATCTACTAGGTCCATTTGTTTGTAAGTTTGATTCAGTTCTGTTATTTCTTTACTGATCTTCTGTTTGGTTGATCTGTCTCTCTGTGACAGTGGAGTGTTATGGTCCCCTGTTATAACTGTATTATTGTTTATTTGGTTTTTCATGTCTATTAAGATTTGTCTTACATAGTTGGGTGCTCCCATATTCAGTGCAGATATATTTATGATTGTAATCTCTTCCTCTTGGAGTTTTCCCCTAACGAGTATGTAGTGAACTTCTTTATCTCTTTTGATCATTCTTGGTTTGAAGTTCTCATTGTCTGCAAACATAATAGCTACCCCCTTTTTTTATCCTGTTGCATGCAGTATTGTTTTCCAGCCTTTGATTTTAATGTGTGAGTTTCCTTTTGAGTTAAATGCGTTTCTTGTACACAGCATAGTGCTGGATTTTGTTTCTTAAGCTACTCTGCCAGTCTGTTTCTTTTTATTGGTGAGTTGAGACCATTTACATTGATTGATATAATTGATATGTACTGACTCATCCCTGTCATGATATTTTTCTCTTGTTGGTTTTCTACATTTTCTATTTAATTATTTGCCCTGCTTAGTGGTTTCCTTTTGTTGTTGTTCTTAAGATTGTAGGTATCTTTGTCTCTGTCTAGAGTGTCTTTAAGTACTCTTTGTAGTGTTGGTTTGGTGGCCATGAATTTCTTCAGTTGTTCTTTGTGATGGAAGTATCTTATTTTTCCATCAATTTTTAAAGATAGTTTTGCAGGATACATCAATCTGGATTGAAAGTTGTCTTCTTTCAGGATTTGAAATACTTTACTCCAGGCTCTTCTTGACTTGAAGGTTTGTGTTGAGAAGTCTGCCGTGATTCTGATAGGCTTTCTTTCATAGGTGATCTGTTTCTTTTCTCTGACAGCTTTTAGTATTTTGTTCTTGTGCTGTATTTCTGATACCCTAATTATTATGTGTCTGGGTGAAGATTTATTTTGGTTATGGTTAAATGGGGTTCTGTATGCTTCACTTACCTGTATATCAGATTGTATTCCCATTTTTGCAAAATTTTCTGTTATGATTTCTGCAAATAGTCTTTGCAGGTCATTAGTATTGACCCCTGCTTTTTCATTGATGCCTATTAATCTTATGTGATTTCTCTTGGCATCACCTTGCAGCTGTTGAATTGTTGCTTCTTGGTTTCTTGTTATATTTAAGAGATCTTTTCTCTCAAGATTACAAGCTTCCATGCTGTCTTTGAGGTCTGAGATTCTATCTTCAGCTTCATTCAAGCGGTTTTGCCAACTTTCCATGGAATTTTTAATTTCCTGAATTTTCCTTTGAATCTGTTTCATGCATTGTTTGTGTCTTATATTGTTCATTCAAAGTTTCCATCATTTTATGTTCTTCTATTTTTTATCTTGATCTTTAAATATACACAGCATTTCTTTCATAATGATCGTCATTTCAATTTTTAGCTGAGAGATTATTTCTGATTTGAGTTTCTCTATAGCTTCCTGGAGTTGTATTTTTTAACTTCATTTGCTATCATTTCAGAAAGTTCAGTTGTGTGACTCCCAGTGTCTTCCATCTCAGTGTCTGTTGGGTTTGTTCTCAGTGGGCTGGGGGATTGAGACTGTCTTTTGGCTTTTCGTTTTGTCGTATTTTACTAGGACCTGTGTGGCTAGGCAGGCAGCCTTCTGATGGATTGCACTGGAGCACTGCGCTGGGTAGAGCTTCAATCCTCCAATATCCCCATGGCTAGCCTGGGCATACCCCCAGATTATGGTGCTGGACCCTTGAGCTCTGTGGCCTGTGAGGCTGGCCACGTGTTCCCGATATACTTTGTTGGGTTACTCTGGGATGCTGGGCTGGACAAAGTTTGTATCCTCCCTGTATCTAGCAGGGTCACACCCCTGGAGCTTTTTGCCATGGTCTAGAACCTGGCTGTGTAGCGTTCAGAACCGCCACAACCCAGCATGCTAGCAGAGACACAGCTCTGGGGTGTGTCACTGCATCTTGAGCCTGGCTGGGTGGAGTTTGGAATCTCTGGGACCCAGGTGGCTAGACAGAGCACACCCCGCACACCCCAGAGTGTGGCACCACTAGGACCCTGCATCTGGCTGTGAGGAGTTCTGAGCCTCTGGAGTGCGGAACAAGCCTGGGTGAGTTCCAGGCATATAGTGCCGGGGCCTTGCTCGTGGTTGGGCAGGTTTGCAACTTCTAGGACCTACCTCGTGGCTGCACCCCTAAACAATGGAGTTCGTGCCTTGTGCTCTGATGGGCAGAGCTCAAGTTCTCTAAGGCCCTGCAGCTACACTGGCCACTCCCTGCTGAGCAGCTCTGGGGCTCTGGGCTGGGCTGGGCTCAGTACATCTGAGTGCTGCGAGGCTGGCCTGGCCTTCCCCTGATGGATTGTGCTGAAATGCTGGACTGGGTAGAACTCGATCCTCTGTGCAGCTAGTGAGGACGCACTCCTGGAGTGTGTTACTGGACCCTCCATCTTAGTGGGTGGGGGTCAGAACCTCCGGGACCCAGGCAGCTAGGTGGAGTGCACCCTGGAGTGTGGCACCACCCAGACCTTGCATCTGGCTGTGAGGAGTTCAGAGCCTCTGGAGTCTCTAACAGTTTTTACCATCCTCTTCTGGTGTTTAATTTCTGGAATCTTGATTATTACATGCTTTGGTGTAGATTTATTTTCATCATGATCAACTGGTATTCTATATGTCTCACTTATCTGTGTAAATTTGTTTTGGTGTCTGGGAAGTTTTCTGCCATTACTTCTGTGAACAGGTTTTTTTTTTTAAATATTATTTGTGTTGTTGCCTGCTTTATCACTGACTCTGATTGATACTATGTTGTTCTTCTTTACATTGTCTTGCAACTGTTAGATTGACTTTCATGGTTCCTTGATATTCTATTCTCACATTGGTTCATTAGGTTGCAAATGCTCCTGCTCACCCATGAGACTTGGAAGATTGGCTGAGAAATTCTGATAGCTCTCAGTCTAGTTCCTCCCATCTAACACAGCTCCTCTATTGCAGTTTATAGACCAGGAGGTTATAAGTAACTTTAAGAAGGTATACACCAACAAGCTGTTCCTGAAGTACTTTTAGATAGTCTCAGATACAGATTTAACCCTTAAAGAGTACCAAAAGGAACATTTCAACATCTTTTGTATGTGGGGTTAATTGAGAAATTCCGGGCCAATGTCCAAGGACACTGAGATCTATCTGGAAGAAAGTATGGCTTAAAATTATACAGGAGAGATTTTAAGGCTGTGTAGAGGAGTTTTCACCTTCAATTGATCCTGTGATTGATGACACTGTCACTATAGTATAATCCATAGGCTTGCAGGTATACAATAGTGATGTTGAGGAACATTCAGAGGAGTTGTTTACAGAGAAATTTTAGCAACTTCTGACTGAGCAACACAGAATGGCAGCTGAGGAGCTTTCTGAAGAGGAAGGGGAGCCTCAACAATCAGTGCAGCAAAGTTTTTCTAAAATAAAGGAAATCCTGAAAAAATGGATGGAATCACAAGCATTCATAGAGAAGATCCACCCCCAGACCAAGTTAATCATTGCATTCACTTGCTTAATGACAATGTTGTGTCATACTACAGAATAGAGTTAAAAGACAGAAACAGATAACCTTAGATCAGCTTTTAGTTCTGAAAAGGTTAAGATCTTGTGAGCCAAAAGCAGGTCCTAGTGGGCAATAGTCTCTCCCATGGAAAGAAAGGATACCAGAGATCCAGATTCTTGATGTTTTTACGGAAGGGGACTGGGACTCTCCTTCCAAACAATAACCACCTTCCATTTCATTCTCCTTTTCTGCAAGCCAACGATATCAACTTGAATGGTGAGCACATGATCAAATTGGTGTTTCTGGTAAACTAGGCACATTTTGTAATTTTTTGGTGAATACACTAGGAAAATTATTGGTGTTTCTGGTAAATTATGTACATTGTACAACCCCTTTTTATTATGAAAAGGTTAGATGGAGGTGCTTTGGGAGACTTGGAATGCATTATGGGTATTTCCGTTATTTCTCAAGGGAAACACAGTCTTGACTTAGAATCACCTTGAGTTACACCCAGTTCTTATAAACAAATTGAGTTTCGGTGTTCGTGGTTATCCAAACATTCCACCACTATTTACTGAATCATATTGTCACTGGTCCAAGGTTCCAATTTTGCCATAAGTCACAAGTCTACACATGTACAGTATCTGTTTTATAGATCATGATTTTGTCTGGTAATTTGAGTAACATAATATAAACTTCACACTGTCTTAATTACTATAATCTTAAATTTTTTGATCATTGACAAGGCAAATTCTCATTCTTTGGTTGCTATTTTCTAGCAGTATGTTGGCAATTATAATACTTTTGCTCTTCTATTTGGGATAGGAATTACACTGCCTCTTCTGATTATTTTGGGGAGAACTGATACCTTTATTGTATGAAGTCTTCAATTCCGCACATGGTATATTTTCTTATTTACTTAAGCCTTCTTTCACCTACAAATTTTACTAATATATCCTGTAATTTTTCCTTTTTAATATAATACTACAAGCATTTTATTTATCTGGAGTCCCATATTTAGTTTCTGAATTCTCAATATTTAATATTTAATATTTTTCTTCTTGAAAAAGGATTTTTGCATCAGTTGTAGAGAAAAGGATGCCATTGTCCTAGAATAGCTAACAAGAAAATCAGATTAACTGCTTCACCTAATTCAGGTCTTCATTACTTTGTGATAAGTTTATCTCTGTAAGATCATACACAATTTAAAAACCAAACCCAAGCCAGGCATGGTGGCACATGCCTTTAATCCCAGCACTCGGGAGGCTGAGATAGGAGGAGCATTGTGAGTTCGAGGCCAACTTGGGCTACAATGTGAGCGCAAGGCCGGTCTAAACTACATAGTGCGACCCTGTCTCAAAAAAAACTAAGTCCAGAGTTTAGCTCAGTGGCTTAAGTTCCTGACTGGCAGGTGTGAGGTTATGAGTTTGCTCCCCGGTGCTACAAAAACAAACAAACAAACAAACAAACAAAAAAACCCAAAAACCAAACCCAATAGAAAACTCTTTTGTGCTTTACACTTACAAAGTTCTTAGTAAATAATAAATTCATTTATCATTTGGATTGTTCACCATTAGTTGCCCACTGGCTTTAGCACAACTAAAAATTGTCTGAAGAGGGTTGCTGTGACCATAAATTTATGACTTAGTACTTTAAAAATGACTTTTCAAAGAGCTAACTTATAAAACTAACAAAACAACCTACTATTTTTCAAGAGAAAATGAGAATAAAAACTCTTAATATTTATGAAAAGAAATGAATAAACATATCTGAGGAAAACAGTATGGATAATTGGTCTTCATTCTATGAGCTGGGGCAGCCTCAAGAACTTAATATGTTGGTAATTACTAAAGATCCTGGTGAGTAATCTGAAAGGGCTAAAAATTACCTGTAGAGTACAATTCATCATCCTTATTATGTAATCAAATTGTTGATGGTCCAATATTGCCCGGTTTTGCTGGACATGTAAACCCAGTTCATCTGTGAGACACTGTCTTGCCGCCTTTCCTTTGAGGGCCCTCAGTGCAGCAGGAAGGGTCTGAGGACAAGAGATTTAAAAGTAATCAAAAAGTACCACTGGGGAAAAGAAAATCTGAAACAATCACACTGAATATTCAAATGAGTTATGTAAACTATTCAATGAAGTTATTAGTAAAATTAAATGGCTAGCGAAGTAGTAATTTGCTATTAATACTATTAAGAAATAGATTTGTGATTATTTTTATTTGTAAGCCATGATGAAAGGTAAGTAGAACTAGCTTATATGGTAAATTGAAAAAAAACATTACATTTGCTTTTCTCCTTAGCTTAACAAAACACTACCATGTAAAAGCTGAAAGAGAAGCAAAAGAAAGTCTACATTTCAACCATAAGAAAAAACAGAAACAAAAGGAAAGAAGGAAGGGAGGGAGGGCAAATCCTGTATAGGCAAGAGTCATTTAGTATAAGGGTACACACCTGTACATGCTTTACCAGTCCCTGAAACAGATGTTTAAAACTATGACCTAGTAAACTAGTAAGGAAAGGTTGTATTGTATTCAGTATATTTCAATGAAGATAAGCAAATTTAAGGGGATATATTTAAGGAGATAAGTTTAATACCAGTTTTTATAATCCAAGACAATCCAGATTCTTTGCAATAAATGAAATTGCATTTAAATATTAAATTTCTAAGTAATAAGTTGAATTAAAGAACAGTGTTTTAAAGTTCGAGAAAAAAATATTACAATAATTTGTACATTTCCCTTGTGGCTACGTACTGGCTTAGATTACGGTATAAATCTTAGACTGTATTCATTTAAAGTGACTGAAACAATGAAAGGACATTTTATTCCGGTGAAGGAGAGAATTTAGAGAGATCAGTTGGCAACATCAGCAAATGAATCTAAAATGGAAATGATTAAATGTTTACTTGGGAAAGATGGCATTTTATTACCTTTTCAGTTTCCAAAGTTTTGTTTTCAAATATGAATGAGATACAGTTTCTAACAACTTCCAGTCTCTGTGCACTATTGAAAACTGTTGTCACTTTATCCATTATTGAAACTAGTAAAAGAATATAAAGAAAATACAAGTAAACTTCTCTGCCAATTACAAAAGCAAGGGAAATATTACTTTAAGACTATTAACATGACCAACATTCATAATTTATTTTCCCCTTTTTAGAAGGTACTGAAGGTATTCCATGTGATTATTTTGATTACATTTTCTAATTTTTAGTATTAGACTAGTCAACTAATAATTTCACATGACAGTCTAATGATATGCCTAGATTATGCATATTAATTCACTATAAAGTAAAATTTCACTAAACAAAGGTAAACATCTACTTTTAATTATAAACGAACATGATATGAAATGTTTGGGTATAGGTTAACAATAAAAATAGGTAATACTCATATGCAAGAAGACCACTGACAGAAAAAGAAATTATTTCTACGACATTACTAAGGAAAAACTGTATCACTTGACCCCCCAAATTAAACACTGCGAAGTGGAATGGGGGAAACTTGAAGGGAAGAAATAGTATAACAAGAGACATGATCATAACCAGTGAATTGCTACACTGGCTTAGGAAAGTCACATCTCAGTGCTTTTTAAATTCAGCAAATTTAGTAGCTTTCACTGTTTAACCCTTCAATGACTAGTGTTCAGTTTTTGGAACAGCCATTACAATAGAACATAATGAATTTTTTCTCTTCCAACTCTTGTTCCTTGAAATTTTCTAGATAATATATATGAATTTCATGTAAAAATTAAAAAAACTGCAATCTTCAGCATAAATGAGTTGGAAAATTCTAGCCTACGACATAGGTTACAGTTACCTAAACAAAATTAACTGATTAAAAGAATATCAAAAGGATATAAATGAAAGTGATAGTTGTAAAGAAAAAATATAATTTCGAAGCACTGTTTCATTTGTATAAATGAGCTACAATTAATCATTCTTAAGCCTCTTCATATTCCCAAGACTATTATTTTATTCATTAGCATTTCTTTAATCTCATCAGTACACTTATATTCACCAAAAAATGTTTTAAACTTTTTTTAATCACTGAAATAATCATAGGCTCCCAAAATGCTGCAAATAGAGTACAAAGAGGATCTAGGTACTCATTGCCCATTTCTCCCATGATGACATCTTATATAACCATATTGCTTTATCAGACTCAGGAAATCAATTGATATAATACAATGAATTATACTACAGCCCTTACTTGGATTTTAACAGTTTTTTAAAAATAATTTCTAATCATATAACATTAATTTTCTGCATGACCATGACAGTTAAACTGGTTATAATACATGGGTTTGCTGTCTGAAATGCCCATTGTTAACTGTGGGCTCTGGTGCTTAACATACGTGTAGGTCAGTGGCATGTACTAAAATAGGAATCTATCTGTATTACAGTAGAAAACTTTCTTATAGTTTCCAAATAATACCACATACATTTTTTGTGAGCAACATGATTATGTTTATAAACTTTCAATTCTAAAATCTGTTTAGCAGAATTTAAAATTTTCTTTAGCTATTGGAAAACACATTTTCTTATAATGAACATGTTTACTACCTGAGAATTACAATTTGCCTTTGGAGGATACAATCTAATTCACATTTTGCAATGATAAATGGATTAATCATGAGGGTGCTGTAACACTTGTAAATATAAATCAACCGCAAAATATATCAAGAACAGGGATAGAACTAAAATGGGAAACAGAAAGCTCAACTATTATAATAACAGACACATCTCCCCAGTAGGTGGAAAGATCAGTAAAGAATGACAAGCCACAACAAGAGAAAATGTTTGTAAATCAAGTATCTGATAAGGACTGTGAATATAGAATACATAGAGAATTGTAATAATTCAATAATAAATCCCCAGTAGGTGGAAAGATCAGTAAAGAATGACAAGCCACAATAAGAGAAAATGTTTGTAAATCAAGTATCTGATAAGGACTGTGAATATAGAATACATAGAGAATTGTAATAATTCAATAATAAAACAACAAATATCCCAATTTAAAGTTAAGACAAATATTTCTTTAATGAGGATACTTAATGTCCAATAAACATAGGAAGATATTCAGAATCTTAGTGACTGTGGAAAAAGTCAGCATCCCTACACATTGCTGGAGAAAATGTTAAATGATGTAGCTGCTCTTGAAAACTTTGACAGTTCCCCGATACATCAGATATAAATTAATTATCATCAACCCAGCAATTCTACTCATAGGTATGTACCTAATGAAATAAAAATATAATATCCACATGAAAACCTGAATATTAATGCTCACACCAGCACTATTTATAATAGCCATAAATGTGAACTATCTCAAACATCTATGATCTGATAAATGGATAAAAAAGGGACAAATATCCATTGTATTCAGCCATAATACAAAATGACATACTCATATATGCTTCAATCTAGACGCTGAAAATATTACACTAAATGAAAGAAGCCAGCTGATGTAGTAGCACATGCCTGTAATCCTAGTACTTGACAGGCTGAGACACAGGGGTTATTCTGAGTTCAAGGCTAGTGCGGGCTATATAGTGAGTTCAAGGTTAGCCGGAAATACATAGTGAGATCCTGACTCAAAAAACCAAAAACACACCTCCCCCAAAATGAAAGGAGTTATAAAACACCACATTAAATATAATTTTATTCATATAACATGTCCAGAATAGGCTAATCTAGGACAACAGAAAGTAGATTACTGTCTAAATCTGGGGAGGAGGTTTTGGTAGGAAATAGGAAGTTACTGCTAATAACAGATAAAGGATTTCTATTTGGCTTATTGAAATGTTCTGAAACTAGTGATAATGGTTCAACAACTCTGGGAATATATACACTTATATGGAAGAATTTATGGTATGTGAATTGTATCACAACAAAGAGAAGATTTTATAGTGGTAGCAGTTGGGTTAATAATCATTCTTTGTCAGAGGCAGTGAATGGAACAGAGTTTCAGATTGTTGAGAATGATTCTAAATTATTTGAGTTTGTTTACTTTGTAAAAATTCATCCAATTGTATACTGGTATTTGTGCTACAGCTTGATAAAATGGTTTACTTTTAAAACAGACAAACAGACAAATACATACCAACAGGCGGACCTGCTGGTACAACACATTTCTTCTCCATCCGTATAGCAGGAGGTGCATTCTGATTCTTGGCAAGATTTTCCTGTATTAATTCCTGAACCAGAGCTTCATTAATCTTTGGGAAAGGGAGAATGTGAACTCGCAAGTGCGATCCTTCTGTTGGGCGTGGAACTTTCTGAAATGCCATATGAGGGTTTGGATTCTCCTACGGTAACAGACATAGGTAAAATTATTCAAAAATTAAAGTAATTAACAAAGAGACGGACAGAGAGAACTCAAAGGGGCACATACTGCAATCAAGACAGAAAAGTGTTTATATATATATTTATAAATATGCCAAATTAGAGTACCAGAATCTTACTTCTTCCATGATTTATGAGCAATAACTGTGATAGTTGGTCACTTATCTTCTTCTCCCATAAACTTTCTCCACCTGGTCCCGAGGTGTTCTTGCTACATCTCTGTATATTTTTCATTTCCCTAGTCTTTTAACTATATGAATACCTCAGGTTTCAGTCCTTGGACCTCTTTGTATTAATACGAATTTCTTGGAAATCATATCTATTCTCCTATCTGTTAACCACAAAAACATCAATGATTCATACGTATTTATTTCTTCTTGAGCTTTCTCCTAAACTCTACCTATATACTGAACTATCAACACAAACAATTTCTGCTTTTATTTATTATTATCAATTTAGGTTTAAAAGAGGGCTCTTTATTTTCACCCGTCTCTAAGCTGGTTTTCTTCAGTCTTCCCCACTTTAGTAAACAACATATTTATTTTTTTCCCGATCAATCATGTGAAAAACTTTCAGTTATCGTGTGTGTCTGTGTATGCATGTGTGTGTGTGTGTTGGGGGGTACTGAGGGTTGAACCCAGTGCTTTTGTACTGAACTACATCCCAGCCCTACCTCCTTAAAAATTTTTATTTTGAGACAGTCTTGCTAAGTCACTAAGTTTCTCAGGCTGCCCTCACCTTGGGATTCCTTTGCCTTAGGCAACCAGAGTGCCGGAATTATAGGTGTGCACCACCACATGTGGCCCACTTTGAGCCTTCTTTAATGCTCTAACACCAAATTATCAGTTCCCTTGGCAAATCACTATTATTTCCTTCCTTCCTCTTTTCCCAAACAGGCTCTCTGGTTCCTGTCTCAAGGCCTTTGCACTTGCTGGTTCCTCTGCCTGGGATGCCTGCCCTCCCTTGAATTTGTGTTTCTCTGTTCAAATGCCATTTTTCTGGCCACTCTACCTAAATTTACACTCCCTTCCCAACATACTCCTGATCTTTACTGTGTTTTTCTTATATATGTATTTATAACCCTCTTATAGACCATGATTTTTTTTAACAGTTACTATTGTCTCTCTACAATGAAGCTTCATGGGGTCAGATGTCTCATTCAATTAAAACTATAAACACAAACATATCCCCCACACAAATGCATACACATATTTTTGTCCTCTGCAGTATACTGATTACATCTAGAAATAGCTTGGCATATAACAGGCACTCTTAATTATTTTCCACTTCATCCTAATGAGTAGAACATAATGTTGAACACACACTAATATTGGAATAATACAACTAACTTTACTAAATAATTTAATTAAAATACTTTTGCTTGTTTATTTTTTATTTATGTATTTTGGTGCTGAGAATTGAATCCACGGCATCATACCTGCTACTACTGATGTATACTCCAACTCCTATTAGTGAATATTTTTAAATACTCTTAGGGCTGGCATGAACTTTTATCTGATACCTCATTAAGTAGGATTCTATTTCAAATAATATAGGTAGAGGGGAATCCATTCCTTCTATAAATTATTTCTAGGGAAGGCTTCTTTACAATCATTCTTAGACTAATTCTAACATTTATTATCTTCTGCAATCAGAAAATTCCTTATTCCCACTAAATCTGCCATTGCTGGGATAAATTAAATTCAGTACTACCCCATACATTCTCCTGACAGTTAAAAATGCCCAACTGTCATTAATTATTATAACTGCTCCCCACATTTTTTGGGGGGTTATGTGGCCTGAAAAAGGAAAGCTAGGATAGGACATATGAAATAGTTAAAATATCTCAGTAATATGATATAAATAAGACTGCTTTAAGCATCAAAAACCCTGGGTTCTAGTTCTACACATCAATGTGATGCTGGACAAGTAAGTGTCCCTAAGACATATACTGAGGTTTATCATAATTGATGAGTTTCTGAAGTAAAATCAAATTTTAAAAAATTGTTCTTGCCTAAAGCAGCCCTCATACATGCTGTCTTTTTCCCCATATCACTAGCAGAGACAGGGAAAAATAAATTCTTCTGGTCAACTCTAACTGGACACTTGGTCTAAAGCAAAAATTGTTCTAAAGTTCCAAATTCAATAGCGTAGCAAGATACAAAGTCAATATACTCAAGAATCAATAGCATTTCTGTACACCAGTAACAAACCCACTGAAAGAGAAATTAGGGAAATAACACCATTCACAATAGCATCAAGAAAAATGAAATACTTAGGAATCAATCTAACCAAGGAAAGGAAAACCCTCTACAATGAAAACTAGTGTATTCTGAAAAAACGTGACTGAAGAGGATATCAGACAATGGAAAGATATTCCCTGTTCCTGGATAGGCAGAACTAATATAGTTAAAATGGCCATACTTTTACAGAGATTTAATACAATCCCAAACAAAATAACAGTAACATGCCCTATAGAACTGGAGAAAGCCCTATCACCTTGTTTTAAAAGCCTGTATGTGGGGTTGGGGATTTAGCTCAGTGGTGTAAGTGCCTGCGTGGCAGGCGCAAGGTTGTGAGTTCGATCCCCAGTACCAAAAAAATAAATAAATAAAAGCCTATATTGTTATTGTTCTGGGTTTGTTGTTGTTGTCTCTTTTGCATTTCTGTGTTTTTTTTTCTTTTTTAAATAAAATAAAATGAATGGATAACTGGAGAAAGCAATCTTAAAATTCGTATGGAACCAGAAGAGACCTAGAATAACAAAGAGAATTCTGGGCAACATGGGAAATGCAGCGGGCATCACAGTCCCAGATTTGAAGTTATACTACAAAGCTATGATATTAAAAACAGCATGGTACTGTTTTGCCAAAAAACCCTCAAACAAACAAACAAAACCAGACTTGTGGATCAGTGGAACAGAATGGAAGATACAGAAATAACTTCAGGCACACTCAGCCACCTTATCTTTGACAAAGAGGTCAAAATCCTTCACTGGAGTTCGAGACATAGCCTCTTTAAGAAATGGTGTCAAGAAAACTGGTTAGGTACATGTTGAAGATCAACCTGGACCCATATATCTCACCATACCCTAAACTAAAATCAACATGGATGAAAGATTAAAAGATGACCACAGAAACAATCTCCTGGAAGACAAAATAGGTAGAACTCTTGAAGTCATAGGTGTATGCAAAACCTGAACAAAACATGGATTGCACAAGAAATAATACCAAGAATCAACAAATGAGATCACGTCAAATTAAAAAGCTTCTGCAAGCAAAGAACACTACCAACAGAGCGAAGAGACAACCTACAGAACGGAAAAAAAATTTGCCAGATACTCCTCAGACAAAGGACTAATATCCAGACTATACAAAGAACTAAAAAAATTAGACCCCCAACTTACGGATCCAGTTAAAAAAACAGTATCTGAAATGAACACCTCTCAGATGAAGAAATACAATATGACAAATAAACAACATAAAAAAAATGTTCAGAATCATTGGCCATTCGAGAAATGCAAATTAGAACACTGAGAGTCTATCTCACTCCAGAAAGAATGGTTACCATTAAGAAATGAACCAGTAAGAAATGCTGGAGAGGCTGTGGGAACTGAAAACTGACATAGCCGCTATGCAAATCAGTTTGGAAAATTTCCCTAAAAGCTAAAAATAGAAATTCCATTTGACTCAGCTATTTCTCTTCTAGGTATCTTCTCAAAACAACTAAAACATCATACCATAATGCTTATAGCAGCACAATTCACAATACCTAAGTCCTGAAAACAGTCTGTATGTCCATCAACAGATGAATGGATAAAGAAAATGTGCTATTTACACACAATGGAGTACTCTACCAGAAGTATAAACTTGAGTCATTTATAGGAAAATGAATGCACTGTGAGACCATAACATCAAGTGAAATAACTCAGACTCAAGCTTAATATCACACAGTTCCTCTTACATGAAAAATAATCTATACATAAAGTACAAAATAAAAGACAGATAATCTTGACTTAATACAATTGTTGTACATGTATTGTATGTTCTTTGGCCTATTAGTCTGGCTTTTAATCTGTATATATGCTAATTAACTTTATAAGTCTTATAAGAGAAATAAATGAATCTGATGCTCAAAAAATAAGAGTGTGGAAGAAAGGAGAAAAAAAAGAGAATTGAAGTGTGTTATGTACATGAACCAAAACCCCACAGTGAATGTAATCACTGTGTATTACAAACATGTACTAATACAATTAAAATAAAATAAAATAAAATAA
>RJWM01033156.1:0-20877 GCA_004363535.1 Dasyprocta punctata | reverse complement strand
GTCATTTGTATTTCTTCATCTGAAAAGTGTGTATCCATCTCAGATGCCCATTTTTGGGATGGGTCTTCAAATTTGAGGGGCCTGATTTTTTAAAATTCTTTTTATGCTCTAGATAGAAATCCTTTGTCTGGGGAACAGTTGGCTAAGATATTTTCCCAATTTGTGGATTTTCTATTCACTCCATTGGTGATTTTTTTGACGTGCAAAAGCATTTTCATAAGGTGAGATTCCAGTTGTTGATTCTTGGGTTTTGTTCATGGACTCTCTCCCTACCCTTATGGCTTCAAGATTTCTACCTATTTTGTCTTCCAGTAGATTGAGTACTTCTGTTTTAGTATTCAGATCTTTGATCCATTTTGACTTTAGTGTAGTTCATGGTGATAGATACAAGTCTAGTTTTAGTCTTTGGCATGTGAAAAGCCAGTTTTTCCAGCACCATTTATTAAGGAGGTTGTCTTTCTTCCAGTGAACAAGTTTGGCCCCTCTGTCAAAGATAAATTGACTGAGTGTGTTCGTACTTGGAACTGCATCTTCTGTTCTGTTCCATTGATCCTCAGGTCTGTTTTTTTTTCCAGTACCATAATGATTTTACAACACTAGTTTTGTAGTATAATGAAAATACAAATTTTTATTCTTGAGAATTTAATGCACTGGAATTCAATGGAGAACAGTATATAAGTAAAACTGTGTCAAACAGATAGGAGCATCATGGGATATAGTCACTCAGTGCTTCAAGACATTTATTTAATAGCCTAGGTGAATCAGAAAGTCTTCTGCTTATCAGGCATGCCTTAGAACACAAACATTGAAATAATTTTATCCCAAAATTGTCAGTTTTTCAACCAGATTCGCTGAGAGTATTAGTACATTGTCAGAAATAGTAAGTTCCGTGGAGAAGAGAAAAGAGCACAGTGTGTGTCCAGTGAATTGTGGCCACAGGGATGGGTCACACATGGCATAGAATGCTCAGATTAGGACCAGTCCTACTGATGGTATTTTAGAAAATGCTTTAGTGAGTGTTGTAGTTAGGGGTGGCAAGGAGAACAATTACATACAGGACACATAATATATAGTATTATTTGTAATGGTCACCCAATGAGTCCAATACAGAGAAAATGCAGGAAATCTGTCCACAATACTAAAGACCTAGAAAATCCAGTCAAGGGCCTGGACCTCATGGCAATAACCTGCATGAGTTCAACTGAAACCCTAGACCAGGACAATGACTCATGCATGTCCATTTCACCAATCTGCACTGGGAAGATCCAAGGGTCAGAGATGGAAACTAGAAAGTCTATGACAGTGAGGCGAAGGATCTGTGCCAGTAGGTTGAGGGTTCTACAGTGGAGCCAAGAAGTGATGCTCAAAATAAGGGCCAGGGCTTCCCCAAAAAGTACCACAGCCATCCTCAGTGTCAATGTGGTCCCAAGCTCCTCCAACAATGAGAACCGAGTTCGTATCAGGAAGCCAGCATGACAAGCTTCTCCCAGAGATTGAACAGCACACCATCTTCCCCTCTGGAGCCAGGAAGCATTGCTCAAAGTAAGGAGCAGAGCTACCTCAAAGTGAAATGCAGTCATTCTCAGTGAGAATGTCCCAGGCTCCTCAATGACAACAGCTGAGTTCATAACAGGGGAACCAGCATGACAAGCTCCTCCAGGAGAACCAATGGCTCCAAACAACAACACTTAGGAGAACCCAAAATGCTCTGCTTCCTCACCGGGTCTCTTTTTAGACTGGCAACAGTCCTCAGGTAGGTCATCCATGCTTAGCACCGTGCTGATTCATTTCAGCTGGTGTTTAAATTGACCACCAGCTACCAACAGTGAGTGAGTCAAAACAGGCTCATTCCTCCTTGATTCATGTACGTTTATTTTTTTCTAGGTACAATCTGTTAAATGACCCTTATAGCCTAATGTTCAAGGACAAAACAAGCTGCTATAGTTCTTTCACCACTGAACTTAGGTAAGATTGATTACCATTTATATTGTCAAACTTCTCTAATATCTTAGCTACCCTCTCTTTACTGAATCATAGCACCCAAAGTCATGCTGCTTCAAAATAATCCACTAGGAGGAGACTATTACTTTTGGGTATTCTAACCAAATATATGTATACCCAAACTATTCATAAGAGCCTGTCATATTTTAAAACTTGAGGGACACTTCAGAAATCACCTAGCCATTATATTCCAAAAGAGATGAGAAATTAAGGTATCTTAAAAGCCAATGAAAACTAAGAAATTGCATGTATTTGAAGAGACCAAGGAGGCATGACACTTGAATACAGTATGGTATTCTCTCTGGATTTTGGCATAAAAAAAGACATAAAGAGAACTTAAGTAGAATTACAATTTATCCTACAGTACAGTATAAATGTTAATTTTATAATTCAAATTATTATATTATGATACATAAAAATGCTAACTTTGGGAGAAACTGGGGAAATGTATTATGAGAATTCTTTGAGGTATGTTCTACAAATTTTCTATAAGTTTAAAATTATTCAAAATTAAAAATAATTACCAAAAAAGTTAGCTAAGAACAGATAGCTGAGGTGATCAATATGTCAATTATTGTGATTTAGACATTGCACATTAGATGCATGTATCAAAGCATCATACTGTGCCCCTTAAATGTATACAAGTATGATTATTCAAACAATAATGCTACTAAGAAAAATTTAAATTATTGTGATAAGGAGATAATATACATAATGACAAACACACAGGCCACTGGAATAAACACAAAACCCAAAAACAGATACATACATCTACACACATAGATACATACACATATGGACACGTACACAGATACATGCTCACACACATACACGTTTCTGTAGATTATTTTTTAAAGTCAAAATAATTTCCATAAAGGTGTGTTGAAATAATCTAGTCTAAAATTCATAAACAAAAATGAGACCTTGCTCTAAAAATTTGAAAATAATAATCTTAGTTCTCATCATTTAGTTGTATCTAGAATCTATATAGAAACACTAAAATGATAGAAGATTTGAAAAGACATTTCATTAGAGAAATACTTAAATATGTTCTTACATATTTGAATGGCACATGAGGACCTGAGAATATGTTCAATGTGTTTATTTATTAGGACAATTCATATTAAAGCCAGAATGTGATACCACGACATGATTACTGAAGTATGCAAAATTGAGATGACAACTGAAAATAGTAGTTTGCAAATATATAGAGGAACTAGAACAGTCATACATGTTCATGACTGGAGGGAGAGAAGAATCATACACTCAGTTTACGTGACTGCCTACGCACCTGGTATATGATTCAGCAAGCCCACTACTAGAGAAAAAAACTATAATTACCTGAGAAATAATTGGTGAGCACTTAAACCATGACAAGATGTGAAGAAACCTCAAATGCATGTTGGTAAATGAAAGAAACCAATCCAAAAGGTCTACATATTATGTGGTTCTAATTAAATGATGACCTAGAAAAGGCATTATGGAGATCAGTGGTTGCCAGGGATTAATGGGAAGGGAGAATGATTGGACCAAAAACAAAGGATTTTGGATCTGTGAAACCACCGTAATAGTGGATGATGTCATAGTGAACATGTCTCATTATACATTTGTCAAAACCAATACATTGTAACCTACTGACTTTGAGTGATAATGATGTGTCAATATATGTTTGTCATTTGTAAAAAGTATACTGCTTTAGTTTGAGTTTCAATAATGAGTGTGATTGCACATAGTCAGACAGAGAAATATACAAAAATCTATCACTTCCTTTCAATTTAGCTCTGAACATAGAACTGCTCTAACATAAAATTTATTAAAATCATGGTATTTGGCCAGATTTTTCAAGTATTTCAAGGATGATAACAACAAATGAAGGTATGAGAAGTAAAGGAGAAGGGAGAGAGGAGAAAAGAGGAATATATAAATGTGGTTAAAACGTATATACATCATCTAGCTGGGCGTGGTGGCGCACGCCTTTAATCCCAGCACTCGGGAGGCTGAGGTAGGCAGAGCATTGTGAGTTCGAGGCCCGCTTGGGCTACAACGCGAGCGCAAGGCTGGCCTGAGCTACACAGTGCGAACCTGCCTCAAAAAAACCAGGGCCGGGAATTTGGCTCAGTGCCTTAAGCGCCTGCCCTGGCAGGTGCGAGGTTGTGAGTTGGATCCCTGGTGCCGCCAAAAAAAAAAAAAAAAAAAAAAAAAAAAAAAAAATATATATATATATATATATATATATATATATATATACATCATCTCTTTCTTTTTCTTGGATGTTTCCTATAAGTTTAAAATTGGATTATAATGAAAAATTACAGGTGCTAATCCATGCATTTCAGCTTTTTAACTGAAGAAGAAACAAAGATTTCAAAGGAGGTTTAAAAATAATTTAATATAGTGTGACTCCACAAGGAAGAAAAAGCAAGAAAAAGAGCATTATTAAACAAATAAATGGAATCTATAAAAACCTGTGTGTATATTAGAGTCTCTCACCAAATGTTAAAATATTTTCCTTGTATGGAGGGACAAAAATCAAAATTTCATTCTTGACACTATAATTTATCATTGTCCTATAGTCATAGTCCTGTCTAATGCAGTAAAAGAACATCAAATGAAGATAAAAAAGAATAAACATTTATAGATTTGAAAGGGAAATTCCAGCCTTCCTCTTGCCTCTTTACACTGCTTGCTTCCATATCATCTTCCTGGGAGGCCCATAGAGGTAATTGAGAACATCAGAGTAATGTGATGGTGGGACATGCCTAGTGATTTTGAATGTTTCTAGGCATAACGGGGTCACCTGGCAGCTGCCCATAGCATGGTGGCTAGCCTTAGATGGTGGGGTCAAGCTGTTTGGACAGAAATATGAGCAGGCATGGGCTGGGATTTTGCATCAGAACCCCTGCGGTACATCACTTACATTGTACTGTATAGAAGCTGAAGGGTTACGTGAAGTCTGGAAGGGCCAAGGAGGAAGCTATCTTTAGACCTCTTTGAAGAATGGAAAGGATGAGTGAGGGACACTCTTACAATCTAATGGTTTAGTGGGGTCTCATTTTGTGAGTTGGTAGAGGGGTTTAGTGAGGAGGGCAAATCTGGGAACCCAGAGGCAGAAGTATCCTACTGTGCTTAGAAAGGAGGGGAGTTGTTTGGTGGTAGGAGGTGGAATCTGGGAAATCAAGTGGATATAGTCCACTTGTTTACACAGGATGATGCCCAGATAGGTGATGGATGGGGTAGAGATTTGGACCTTAGAGTGAAATACACTGTATCCCTTTAAATCTAGATGTTGTAATAAGAGGATGTCTTTATGGGATGACTCATAGGTGGGGCTGCAGAAAAGGAGGTCATCTAGGTACTGTATGAGATGAGAGGGAGAGGGAAGAAAGGAGAGTGAATCATGGGCAAGGGTCTGCCTGAAGTAGTGAAGACTGTCCTGGAAACCCTGCAGCAAGACAACCCAAGGTAGCGGCTGGGACTGGTGAACGTCAGGGATAGTCCAGGTAAAGGCAAAGAGACACTGCGAGGAGGGGTGCAGGGGGATAGTGGAAAAAGCATCATTTAGATCAAAGACAGAGTAATGAGTGGTAGATGGAAGTGGTAGAGGGAAGGAGAACAAAAGTGTGTAGGGGTTAGGCACCACAGGATATATAGGAAGGAGGACTTGATTGATAGTGCAGAGATCTTGTACCAGCCTGTAAAAGCCATCTGCCTTTTGTACCAGAAGAATGGGGGTGTTGTAAGAGGAGTTGATGGAAATTAAGAGACTGTGTTGCAATAGGCAAAAAATAACCTGCTATAATCCCTCTAATGTCAGGTCAATGATGGGATGTTATCACTGGACAGGGGAGGAGTGGTTAGGCTTCAAAGGGATAGTGAGCACGTGTTGGAATGGAGCCAGAGACAAGGTGGAAGTGTCCCAGAACTGGGTTAAATTGAGGGAAAATGATGGGAGCTCTGCGTGTGAGGGGGAGTCATAAGGTGGGGAACAGGACAGATGGGGATGACCAAGAAGGAGTGTGGGAAAAGATGATCACCCAATTGACACCAGATTGTGTTTTTTAATGTTCTAGAGACTTTGCCATTAATGCCCATTACAGTAGTCAGGGCTGGAAATATCGGTCCTTACAAAGAAGGATGGTTGGAATGGCTGGCACCCATATTGATAGGGAAAGGGATGGACTTACTCCCTACCATAAGAGACATCTGAAATTTGGCATCTGAAATGGTTCAGGGGGCCTCTGAGGACTTCAGGAAGCTTCAGTCTTTGATGATCAAGCCAAGAAGACCTGTGAAGGAGCTGTGTAGGGGTCCCTGAGGTCATCATCCAGAGGTGGCATGGGTAACTGCCCACGTTGGGAAGTCTGACTTCCAGTGGTGATTCCCACAGGAAGAATATGGCTTGCAGAGAATCCCAGGTTGCAGGCATTTCCTAGTCCAGTGACTGGTCTAGTGGCATTTGAAGCAAGACTTTGGAGGGGTGCTTTACATCGGAAGTGCCTTTGATTATATGTGGTCAACTCAGTTATTGACTTTGGGGAGATCCTTACAGCAGGGGACAGCATAGGAAGCTCAGAAATGTGTTGCTTTTGAGCACTTTCATCATGTATTGAAGTCTTAAAGGCCAGTTTAATTAGCTCCTGTTGTGAGGTTTGAAGGCCAGTCTCCAATCTTTGTAACTTTTTGTGACTGTCTGGGGCTGACTGGGTGTTGAAATGTGCCTTAAGAATAAACTGCTCTTCTGGGTCTTCTGGATCTAGTATTGTGATTTGTCTAAGGGTAACAGGTGCATCATAAACTGGACTGGATTTTTATCTCTGGTCTGAGTGATCATTTTATATTTATCAAAATTAACTACTTTAGGGGTTCCCTCACAAAATCCTTCTCCTAGGTAAGAGATTATGTGATCTCAACTGGCTATGTTCTAGGATCCTGGCTGATCATTCTAGTGTTGATCCTCTTATGCGATAACCAAGGTGCCCTCTGGAAGGATTGGGATGAAGGTACCTGTGGTCATCCCCATAAAACTGAGACAGGGACCATACTCTTTTCTGTTCACTTGGGGAGACAGTGGAGTCAAGGACGACATTTAAATCAGTCCAGGTGAAGTTATATGACTGGGTCAGGAATTGAAGCTCTTGAATATATTGGGTAAGGTGTGATGAGAAAGAGTCCAGACACTGGCTGATATGGGGGAGACCTGACAGAGAAGAGAACGTGAACTTGGTCTACTACTTCTGTTCCAGCCACTTCAAGGAGCAGAAACTGAGGGTCAGGAGCCAGAGAATTAGGGCCAAACTGTAGTCTGGATTAGGTGTGGGGCAAGGTGGGGCCAGGCAGACCATATAGGGGATGGCTAGAGTTGGGGGCAGATCCAGATACAGAAGAGTGTGTTAGAATTAGGTCGTGGCATCAAATGGGCAGGAGGCTCTGCAGGGGTCACGGTTGTGGAAGCGTCAGCAGGAGGCTTGGTGGCGGCTACTGTGGGACACTGATGAGAGTGAGATCAATAGGATCTGTTGTCAGGGTTGAGTTGGCATCAGGGGGAAAGCATGCATAAGGGAGGGAAATAACAAGGACTTCAGAAGGTTCACAGGAGGAGCACAAGATGGTGAGGCTGTGGAGTGTAAAGAACACCTGGACATGGTACATTAAACCATTTGCCCAATTCTCTGCAATAATTATCTAAGTCCTGCAACATAAAACAAAGGTGTCATTTTCTGACCACTGGGAGCCATTTTTAAATTTATATTGTGGCCAAGTGATAATAGAAAGAAATCAGTTGTTTAGGCTTCACATCATGGGAGAGGCAGAAATGTTTTAGCTGTTTCTTAGGAGAAAGGCTGGGGGAAAGTTGAGGAAAAAGAGAAAGGAAGATTTCCCATTGACAGCAGAGAGAGTTAATGAGAACAGCAACAAGGTTCACAGTGAATGTCTCCAGTAAGGTCTCAGGGCTGTAATGTAACATGGGCGATTACCAAGGCAATCAGACCATGACTGGTTTACCACAAAGGGAAGACTCTCTGCTTGGAGAATTTCCATTGCTGGCCTTGGATTTAAGGCACAGAAAGCAGAATGAGCCTCTTGCTCTCTCATTGGGTAGTGCAGTGGAAGGAGGAAGAGGGCTGAGCAACAGCTGCAGTGGTGCAGTGGAGGAGGTGGGGGAGATGGAAGGCTGAGGAGACAGAGGGAAAACTCTTAAAGGTGCAGGGAGGGTTAAAGGCATGGAGAAAGAAAAGAGAGAAGACTAGACCAATCTGAAGTGGGTAGAGAGAATTGCCTGGGGTGTCTTCTGAGAAACCAATGTCTCATGGTGCTCTTGTTATGAAAAAAGGCTTGGGATAGAGTTTAAAAGTTCTTCAGAGAGGGTCATCCTATCTGAGTCACACCACCAGATGTAACAGAGGCAAAGAGCAAAGGGACCACCTGGGCAGGCCTTCTGTGATAGCAACAAGGGTGTTTTATTTCTCACTTAGGTGCAAGCTGACTGAGATCAAGAAAGGAATCAGTGAATAGCACGGAGTAAAGAGTACAGAATTAAGAAAATAAGTGGTTGATAGGTGTTGGAGATGGTTGCCAGTGAGTGGCCTGAGGAACAATTGTCTTGAATGATCTGGGAATAGCACGACCACAGACAGTGGTACAGATATTTTTGAACTTCCTGGAACCTGAAAATGGTATGGAGTGGGGGCCTTGTGTTCTTAAAAGTCTCTTCCTGCTGATCAAGTTTATGTTCAATGGATCTTCTCATCAGTGACAATGTGTCTATAGGGTTTCTACACCTATCAGAATAGTTTCCTGCTGGTCATGACACTATCTTTCAAAATTGGAGAAATAAAACACTTCCATGACAAAGAACACCTAAAAAAATTCATGACCACCATGTTAGTTACTTTTCACTCGTTGCTGAGACAGAATACCTGACACCCAAAATTAGAGAAGGAAAGGTTTATTTCTTACAGTTCTCGGGGGTTTCTGGTCCATACTCAGTTGGTTCCAAGGCAGCATGGTGTGGCGGGGCAGCCATTCATGGCAGCCACCCAACAGCATGGCGCGTGAACCAGTGAGAGAGAGGGCAAGAGAGGGAAGCCATGCATTCCTTTTGCCCTTACACTGTATGTCGCCTCCACCCTGGGTGGGTGCAACACTTACATTGCCAATCCAAGCACTAGACAACACACCAATCAGGAATGCCAGACTCAGCCCCATCCAAATTACATGAGTTCTTGGGGGGACACAGGATCCAACCAATACAACCACCAAACTAGCACTACAAAATACTCTCAAAGATTCCAGAAAGAGATAACCAGGAATACAAGTCAAGTCTATGAATGTCAACAGAATCAGTCCACCAGGAAAGGAAAGTAATTAAACAGAGAGGAAAAATGGAAAGAACAGAAAAATACCATGACAGAATATTAAAAGCTGTTAGAGAAAAGAAACAGAACACCTATAAAGGAAAGTCCATCGGAATCATGGCAGACTTCTCAACACAAACCATCAGTTCAAGAAGAGTCTGGAGTGAAGTATCTCAAGTCCTGAAAGAAAACAACTTTCAATCCAGATTGATGTACCTTGCAAAACTATCTTTCAAAATTAATGGAGAAATAAAATATTTCCATGACAAAGAAAAATTGAAGAAATTCATGACCACCAATCCAACCCTACAAAGGTATTCTAGAAAGAGATAAAAATGACCACAATTCCCAGAACAACAGAAAGAAACCACCCAACAGGCATGCAATTAGACAGAGGGGAAAATAAGGAACCAACAACAGGAAAACAACATGACAAAGATAAGCCAATACACATTAGTTATAACCATTAATGTAAGTGGCCTCAATTCACCAATCAAAATAAACAGACTGGCAGAATGGAGCAATCCAACAATATACTGTATACAAAAACCACATTTAACTCAAAAGTAAATTCAAAAACTAAAAATCAAAGGATGGAAAACAATACTCCATGTGACAGGAACCCAGAAAAAAAGCCATGGGTAGCTATTCTGTTTGCAGACAATGTGAACTTTAAGCCAAAATTGAGTAAAAGAGATAAAGAAAGACACTGTATACTTGTTAGGGGAAAACTTCAAGAGGAACAGATAACAATCATAAATATATATGCACCAAATATGGGAGCATCCAACTATGTAAGACAAATATTAATAGACACAAAAAATTAAATAACCAATGACATAATTGTAATGGGGGACCTTAACATTGTATTGTCACAAAGAGATAGAGCAACTGGACAAAAAATCATCAAAGAAATAACAGAATTGAACCAAAACTGTGAACAAATGGACTTAGTAGGAATTTAGAGCGTGTTCCAACCAACAATATCAGAATATGCATTCTTCTCACCTTTCTCTAAGATAGACCATATACTAGCCCATAGAACATGCTTAAGTAAATGCAAAAGAACTGAAGTTATCTCATGCATATTATCTAACCATAGTACAATGAAATTGGAATTAAACAATAAAAGAAACTGCGAAAACTCCATGAACACATGGAAATTAAATAAAACACTCCTAAACAACAAGTGGACCACAGATGAAATTGAAGAATTAAAGAATATCTACAATCAAACAAAAATTCAAATACAACTTACAGGAACCTGTGGGATACAATGAAAGCAGTTCTAAGAGGGAAATTTATAACGGTGAATTCTCACATCGGGAAAATGGTATGAGCACAAACAACCTAATGGTGCACCTCAAGCTACTAAAAAAAGAAGAGCAGATCAAGTCCAAAGCCCAAAGAAGGGAGGAAATTACAAAGGTCTGGTTTTCCACATGCCAAAGACTAAAACTAGACCTGTCTCTATCACCATGCACTACACTAAAGTCAAAATGAATCAAAGATCTAAATATTAAAACAGAAAGAAACACTCAATCTACTGGAAGACAAAGTAGATAGAAATCTTGAAGCCATAGGACTAGGTGGAGAGTTCATGAAAGAAAAAGAAAACCAAACTGCATGGGAAATACTTCACAGAATCAACAACCGGGATCTCATCTTATTAAAATGTTCTTGCACATCAAAAGAAATCACCAACAGAGAGAAAAGAAAACACACGATTGGGGAAAAAATCTTAATCAACTGTCCCTCGTACAAAGGACTTCTATGTAAAACATATAAAGAGTTTTAAAAATTCAAGCCCTCCACCAAGTTCCAAGACCCATTCCAAAAGTTGGCATCTGAGATGGATACACACTTTTCAGATGAAGAAATACAAATGGAAAACAAATATACAAAGAAATGAGCAGACACTTCTCAGCTGAACAATTAGAAATGTAAAATAAATACATGAAAAATGTTTGACATCACTGGTCATTTGAGGGACACAAGATAAAACAATGATGAGATTCCATCTCATCCCAGGAATAGTATCAAGAAATCACTTGTTTGAAGCCCTGCATAGCTTTCATTATTTTGCTTTGATTGATTTTATTTTGTTTTGTTTGATTTTATTATGTCTGATGGTATAGGCAGCTACTGTGAAGATAAAAGGAGGCATGATGGTAACCACTGTTGATTTCCTATTATCTTGTTTTGAAGTTCTGTATCATGTTTTGTTTTGATTGGCTGTATTCTTTTGTTTTGATTGGTTGTATTCTTTTTTATTTTATTTGGTTTTATTCTCATTAGAATAAAAAAATTGAAGAAAAAAGAATTCAACCAGTAATAACTGCTGGTGGGGCTGTGGGGAAAACAGAACCCTTCTCCACTCTTGATGGGAGTGTAGACTGGTGTAACCACTATGGAAATCACTGTGTACATTCCTCTGAAAACTAGAACTACAGGTTTGATTTGACCCAGCTGCTCCCAAAAAAGTGGCCAAGAGCCAGGGCTTGGAACACTGGAGGCAGCCAGCAGCAGAGAATAATGGATTGTGTGGCTACTTGCTTGAGCTACCAACTACAGGGGCTGGCAAGATCTCAAAGTCCACCTGTAGTTTGCTCCAGCAGCAGGGAAGTCTGCCAACACTAAGAACTGATGGTGTTGGCACTGAAGGTAGAGCTGCATTTCCCAATCTGTAAATTCTCCATGTGAATTTGGCAAAAGACCCCACAGCCAATTGGCAACATCTTGACCTATACCAAGATCCTCCCTTTAGTGGGTTAAAGGGGACAAGAATTGGGCTGTTGAGGACGAACAGTAAAAACTTTTAGCACCGAAACTGCTTTGAAAACACACTTCTGCCCAGCATGTCCGGGACTGGAATGAAGCACTGCATTAATGAGGTCTAAAGACAGTGGAAGATAGAAGTAAACCACACTTTCCTCCCTGAGCTAATATTATACCTTTCCCAAAATGGTTAAAACATTCAGCTACCCTTATCTATATCTAAACAATTTTTTTTTGAGGCCTAAGTAATAGACCTTGCAATTTGCGGTGTTGAAGTACAACGTTAGTTGCAATGCAGAGCACAATTATACAAATAGTAAAGGCACAGTTATGGAATAGCAAACTTATGGATACGTTATGGCAAGTTACGAATCAAATAGTGGCTTCTATCTGTGCTCCTGCCACTTGTCACCCTGTTATATTCAGTCAGCCATAAATGAATCTTGCTGCTTTTCTTCTGACCATGTACTGGGTTGATTTAACTATGTCCAGTTTGTCTTGCCTATATTCCTTGTCATTTGGTAAATGCTGGGTGTCCCGCGCAGAAAGGACTGACAAGAAGGTGACCGCGATCCCTTTAAAAGAAGCCAGTCCCCTCCGCTACACTTCTTAGCGACCTTGGCCAACCGATTTCCTGGTGCCCCCTGTCTAGGCTATCTGTCCTGGGTTCCGAATGACTGACCCCGAGAACCACGAGGCGGGGCTTTGAGAACTACACTACCCAGAATGCCGCGCAAGGAATTGAGCCAATGAGCACTCAACATCTCGTTCTGCGTCCGCTGCAGGGATCGGGGCGGGACTTCCGGCGCTATTTCCGGGAGTCATCGTCTGTGTCCTGTAGACCGGTCCTTCGCCCTGGGTGTTGGGGCCCGGGTGGTCCCTCGTGTTAGTTGGCTGGCTTCAGGGGCGTGGACGGCCATCCGGGACCACGCTTCACTGCAGACCCCGATGGCTGTGGACACTGTAGGCGGCTCGGCTCGGGTGAGCGCGGCGACCGCGGCCTCCCCGCTTCCGGAACCCGGAGCAGTGCGGGCCCGGCTGCGGTCTCGGTCTCGGTCGCGGCCCTGGAGCGGGACTGTGGGAGAACTTGGGGTTGTCGCCAAGGTGAAGTTTTCAGGAAACTGCTCCGTGCTTGATCGGCCCGGGAGGGGCTGACGCGGTGACCAGAAGGCTGAGCCCTTGTGTTCCTGGATCATCCGGGTTCGCTGGGCTCTGGGGCTGGGCAGGGGACGCGGAGGCCCCGGCCCGCGGAGGCCTACAGTGGCCACTGGCCTCTCACCTCCTTCCTCTTCCTGCAGGTTCCCCCAGCTGCTCAAGCGCTGATGGACTTCACACAGGTCGGTGGAGGTTGTGCCAGGGCACAACTGGTGCTCACCCCCACTTTGTCACCTGAGACTTTTATATTCGGGTGCTCTTAGCTGGCCCTCTTCCAGCCCTTGGCTCCTGAGACTGAACAGACACGAAGCCCAGGACCGTGCAGCCAGGCTGGCTGCTCTGTGAAGTTCCTGTTGCTGGAAACCAGTTGCAAAAATTTGGATGCTTAAGAAAAATTTTAGGGAAGCCTAGGTCTTTTTTCTCATAGGAATTAAAATCAAGCACAGGAATCAGACCTGTAATGACTTTCAGATGTTTGTGTCTCTTTGGGAATGCGTTGGGCAACGGGACCTTTGGGTCCCAGATAGCAGGTGATCTGATCTAGGTCCTCTCAGGCACCCCGTGGCTACAACATGTAGCACAGACTGAGTTTGAGGGTGAGCTAGGAAGAGTGAGAAGTTTGTTGCAGTAGTCCAGGTGACTTGATAGTGGCTGAATCACTCACTGTGTTTGGCATAGAGGTGGTCGTTGCTGGATTTTAAGTCAGTTTTTTGGGTGGGGAAGGCCTTTGCAGATTTACAGATTTTTCAGGGTGGGAGAGAGTAAGATTCAGGCTTTGTAAAAGCAGGGTGTTTGGGTTTGATGTCCGGAAGTATTGAAACTCCACTAAGTGTCATGAATTTTGTGTTAGGATTACTTATCACCAGGGGTATCAAGTTTTATTTTGGGAGATCTTTGGAGTCTGAGATGTTTCAAACAATAATTTAGATGCCAAACAGATAGTTGACCACAAAGGACTTGGACTGTGAGGAGGGATTCAGGATCGGTACATCCACACAGTGGTGATCAGTGCTTGCCTAGTGTAGTGTATGTCACAATTAGAAAAGAGAAGCCTGGTCTTGCTGGTAATGCAGCTGGTAATCCAAGCAAAAGAGAGTGGAGTTAATACTGGGTCTTATGCTTGCATATCTCATGGTTGTTGTGGGAATCACAAAGACAGATGTGGGAGAGAAGTGGCCCTGAGGAAAGTGTAAGAGAGAGGACAACCTGACACGTTGCCAAAACTCTAAGGGCGGAGTGGACTTGAGACTAACATGAAAACCTAGGAGTAATTGAGGCACCTTGAGGCTAGGATTAGTACTTTGCACACTTCAGATCCACTGGAATTTTTGTGACTGGGAATTTTATTTTGTTTATTTATTTATTTGTTTATTTTGGTACCAGGAATCAAACTCAACCTTGTGCTTGCCAGGCAGGTGCTTGTGCCTCTGAGCTACATCCCCGACCCTGGAGAGTTTTAGTCATGTGCATAAACTTAGGGGCACACGTGTTCATCTGGGAGAGTCACTGGGCCTGTGGGAGAGGGTTGATGTGGCTAGGCATTGAATAATGGTGAGTAGGAGAGGAAGAAATTTACCAGAGATAGGATGTCAAATGTGGCACATGTTGAAGAGGGCCATGGGTATCAGATCCTCGGGTAGTTCTGGTTGGCAAAACGAGAGTCAGGCAGAGAAGCGGCTTTGGTTTGGATATGGCTTGAGTATCCCCCAGGGCTTCATGTGTCGAATTATAATCACCAGTGTAAGGGATGAAGAGGGTGGACGCTTATATGACTGGTGTTTAGAGGTGAGGTTTTGGGAAGTGAACAGGATTCGAGTAAATCATTAGCGAGGAGACTCCTGATTGGTCCTGATGGCTGTACCAGAAGAGAGACTGCACACATGCCACTCCTCATACGCACGCTCCTCCTATCTCTTGGCGTTTTGATACTCTAGTCTGCTCCAAGACTGCCATCAAGAAGGCCATTCTACCTGAGGCCTTTAGACCATGTATCTCCAGAACCATTAGCCAAAATAAATCTCTGTTCTTTATAAAGTAGTTTTTCTCAGATACTTTTTCTAGTAATGAAAACAGAATAATTCAGAGGCCTTAGAGCAGGATGAACCTGTGTCTGGCAGTTGGGCCCATCAGAGGTCTGGGTGTTACTGAAGCCTGTGTCAGTTTTGGGAGCGCACCATGGGTGAATGTGGTCTGAGGCAGGAGGGTGGAGGTGGCCACAGGAGTGAGGCTGTGTGAGAGGTATGGCACAAACAGTAAAATCCATGTGGAGGGGAGTATGAGCTAGAGGACCGTGGAAGGTGTCAGAACGATAGCCTACATTTGATTGTGTCTGAGTGGCACAATCTTGAGACCTTCGAAACATTTCCTGACTAGTAAGGACCCATTACTGTATGCTAAAGATGAATTTGGGATCCTGGGAGAGAAAGATCCTGATCACGGAAAGATCTGTCCTTACCATGGCAGGACTGTGTGACCTTTGAGGACGTGGCCATTTCCTTCTCCCAGGAAGAGTGGGGGCTTCTTGATGAGACTCAGAGGCTCCTGTACCTCGGTGTGATGCTGGAGAACTTTGCACTTGTAACCTCGCTGGGTAAGGCCCTCACACCCACTCTATTCTTGAACTGGTCTGTATCCACTTTTCCTTTAGAGGCAGCTCTGTCCTCTTCACAGCCAGACGTAGGCTCCACAGACTTCCCAGTCTTGGCATGTGTACCATGGTGTCAGGGATGAGCTGTGTCCCCTACCTGAGAAGGCTGAAATGTGCTGCTCCAAAGAGTGCAGGAGAGGATCTGGAGCTTTTGATTTCACCTTATTTATCCATGACTTCTGGGTGACAGTATCCTCACCTGTGGGACTTTATGTCTTGAGTTCTACACTTCCTCCAGGTGACCTTGCCTTGTGTCAGGAATTGGGGCCATTTTCCTTATCAATATTTAGATAGAGCATGGAGTGTTTTTGCCAGAATCTCCTTGAAGGATCTTTGTAATAACTTGTTCTTATGGTCTCTGGTGTGCCGAGTGACAGAAGGCTAGAGGCTTACCTATCTTCTCTTTCTTTAGCACTTGTTTCGTGTGGGTCCCATGTAGTCCTACAAGTAGTGATGTGGGGAGATCCCTAAATAGGTAGTATGGCCTCAAAGGACACCTAACCTTGATGAGTGGCAAATGGGGAAGGCGTAACATCTAGTTGTCTTTTTTTGTTTTGTTTTGTTTTTGTTTTTGAGGCAGTCGATAAATAGTTCAGGTTCGCCTTGAGCTCATGGTCCTCCTGCCTAAATCTTTCAGGTCCTGGGATTATAAGTGTGTACCCATTTTAGGCTATTTTCTAATCCTGCATCTGCCAGAATTTTGGAGCTAATTCCTTTGAGCACCTCATTTCTACCTTTTTTAAACCTTGTTTCACACTTTACTGACTCGTTTCGTCTGCAGCCTCCAGCCTTACGCAGCTCTCACCTTTCTGTCTTGCATGGGTCATCTCTTTGAACTGCCCCCTTTGCCGTATTTCTCAACACTGACCCACACACCTGTGTCATGAGCTGTGTGTATGTCATTAAATACTGCTTGAGCATGGTGGGGTCTCCCTCCCAATTCCAGTTAAGTTTTCTTGCTTCTAGACACTGCCAGCCTTCCACACAGCATGCGTGTTTCACTAGACAACAGGTCCTGCTGAAGGCTGTTGGCAGAAGAATATATTGGAGGCCCTCTTTGTCCTTTGTGTGCTACCCCCTTGTGTTGTATCCTTTGTCTTTGAGGCCTCTCTATTTTGAGGTTGGTATGTGACCCGTTCTGCTGGCAGCCCCTTCCTCACCACACTTCTGGCTTCCTCATCCTGAGAACAGTCCACGGTAGACTTGTTCCTTGGCAAGAGTTCCCCTTTCCTATTTGAACATATACCTGTAGTTTAACTTATGGAGGTAATTGAGTGCCAGCCCAGAAAGGTTAACATCATTGGTTGAATTCATTACTTGCAGTGCCAGTAGAACATGAATACTACACCAAATGGGGGTACTTGAGGAGGTACCTGGTGGTTGGGAGCTGAAAGAACAGAATGGAAACATTAAGCTACAACCTTTGTTGGAGTTTTGCATGAAAGCCAGGTCATGGTAAACAGTTTAGGATTGGGTAGTATGATTAATTTCAGAAGGCTTTGGGGCAAAATGTCTAGCCTTGGATGCTTCCAGACCTCAGGCTGATTAGGGCAGAGGAATATTACATTCAGACTGTATGGAAAATGTGGTATGAGGTATGGGCTCTTGATTGGTTAATTTGCACTTGAATGGTATGCTACATTGCCTTTCTCTGAGAGCTACAGTCTCTTTCCCAGCCAGCAAAGTGGTTTTTGTTTTGTTATTAGTCTTGCTTTATTGCCCAGGATGTCCCTGAACTCCTGGGTTCAAATGCCACAGCTTTCTGAGTAAACAGGGCCACAGATACATGTCACCAAGTATGGTTTTAGCAGTTTTCTTTTAAGATATCAGAAAATAAGGCTGGGGTTGTAGCTCATTGGTAGAGCACTTGTCTAGCATCCATAAAGCTTTGATTTAAACCCCACTACCACCAAAATGAAAAAGAAGTCACAGAAAATATTTTAAAAAATAATTAATAAACTCCCACTATAGTCAACATTTATTTCATCAGTACTTTTCTGCTTTCAGTTTGTTGGGATGGAATGGAGAATGAAGATATACCTTCTGAGCAGGTTTCTGTGGAAGGATCATCACAGGCCAAGACTCCAAAGAGAAGTCCATCCACCCAGGAGACTCACCCCTGTGAAGTGTGTGTCCCAGTCCTGAAAGACATTTTGCAACTGACAGATCAACCTGCACAGAGACCATACTTGATGGGGGCACACACAAACTTTCACCAGCAGTGGAATACTCAGAGTTCAGAGGAAACCTTGGAAAGGGACTTGGGTAACGCTTCATTTAGGAAGAGCTGCAGATTGTGTGTGTCAGGAAAGACCTTCACCTGGGGGACGGTTGGAAAGAACTCATCCACATCGGATATCATCCAGCCTCTGGCCATTCCCAGCTGTGAGAAGTCAAACACAGTCACTGAGTTTGAGGAGTTTCTTCCTATTGGAATAAACCATTACAAGTGGGGTGACTTAAGAAAAGCTTCCAGCCACAAACACACCTTTGTTCACCACACAAGAATCTATACTGGAAAAAAGCTTTATGACTCTACCAAATGTGGGAAAGCCTACCACCCCAAGTACTCACTTACTCAACTTCAGAAAATGCACAATAGAGAAAGGCCTTACAAGTGCAGCGACTGTGGGAAATCTTTTAGCCAAACTTCCCATTTGAATGACCACCGCAGAATCCACACCGGAGAAAGACCATATGAATGTGATCAGTGTAGGAAATCATTTAGCCAAAGAGCCACCCTCATTAAACATTACAGAATTCACACTGGAGAAAGGCCTTACGAGTGTGGTGAATGTGGGAAATCCTTTAGCCAAAGTTCTAACCTCATTGAACACGGCAGGATTCACACAGGAGAAAGGCCTTACGAGTGTGAAGAATGTGGGAAAGCCTTTGGGTCCAAATCCACTCTTGTTCGGCACCAGAGAACTCACACAGGTGAAAAGCCTTATGAGTGTGGCGAATGTGGGAAATTGTTTACACAGAGTCACAGCTTGCTTGAACACCAGGTAGTTCACACTGGAGCACGGCCTTATGAATGTAGCCAGTGTGGCAAATCCTTTGGCCTAAAGTATGGTCTCATTCAACACCAGTTAGTTCATAGTAGAGCTAGGCCTTTTGAGTGTGATCAGTGTGGAAAATCCTTTAGCCAAAGGGCAACCCTCAATAAACACCACAAAGTTCACACTACAGAAAGGCCTTATGAGTGTCGGGAATGTGGGAAGGCTTTTATGTTCAAATCCAAGCTTGTTCGGCACCAGCGAACGCACACTGGAGAAAGGCCTTTTGAGTGCAGCGAGTGTGGGAAATTCTTTAGACAAAGCTATACTCTCGTTGAACATCAGAAAATTCACACTGGGTTAAGGCCCTATGAATGTGGCCAGTGTGGGAAGTCTTTTATCCAAAAGTCTGGCCTAATTCAACACCAGGTAGTTCACACTGGAGAAAGGCCTTATGAGTGTGGCAAATGTGGGAAATCTTTTACACAGCACTCTGGTCTCATTCTCCACCGAAAATCTCACACCATGGAGAGGACTCGTGGAGGCAACAAATGCAGAGAAGGCTATGGAGACCTTAGGCTCAAGGTCTAGCCATCATTTAACTCTTGAAAGTCCCTACTTCAGAAATGCCTTAGATTTATAGGGAATGTGCTATTTCTTTTTCTTACTTCCCTGAAGTTGAACTTCATACTTCCAGATAGCTAGCAGGGTAGGATTCCCCATGAAGGCTAAGTATAGATGAGGTTTAGCTTCTGTGCCCATTCTAAACAGTTGACATCCCTTGCCAATGTTCTGTCCCTGCCACTTTTTCTGATAGAAGCTGTTTTCCTCTACCATCTTGCACTGTTGTCTCAGTTGCCCAGTGTGCTAAGGAAAATTAAATGTTGGCTTATTTCCTGGAGGAAGTCTTAAAAAGCCTGGGCATTTAGGGGGAGTACATTCCCTTTTCTGACTGATTGGAGTGGACATCTGACTCATTTGTTACTGGAAGATCCTGTCTGCAGTCTGCTGGAGGCTTCCAGGAGTGGCTGACCGTCGTGAAAATTCTTGGCCTCAAGTGACATTTATGGTTGATTTTTTGCAGTCTTCTATTCACTAGCTGGTAACTCAGCCTCATACTGCTCTGGTTTGTGCACTAATAAATGCTTTATTGTTGAAATCGAGCTGCAGTCTTTGGAGTTGTATTTACAGTTGTTGATGAGAGTCAAGCTGTATTAAAGGATCAACAGCTTTTGTGGTACCCCCCCGTATATCTCAGTAGGGACTTAGAACAAAAACTAATTCTTATTTGTCATTCATTGGCCTACTTTGCTGAGACCTAAGAAGCCATGTACGGCCCTAATTTGCCTTCATTCCTGTATTTTTAGTGAAACCTGAGGTTACTATGAGGGTCGGAGTGTAGCTCAGTGGTAAGAGTGCAGACCTAGTGTGCACAAACCATGGGTTTCAGTGCCAACACTGGAGTTGGGGTGGGGAAGATACTGTGAAGGAGGAGTCAGTTAAAGTACTGCTTCTAAGAATAGTAATTGGCTCAGTTCTCATAGACTGCCACATAATTTGCTATCCTGTTGAGAGGAAGATTTCCCCAGATTTTACAAAACAGGTGTGTGTGTGTGTGTTTATAGTAGTTCCATAGTGGGTTTTACTCAAGCCTATGAGAGACAAGCATGAGCTATAATTGGTTCAGAAGTATTAGGTGTGATTAATCAAGTAGGAAGTGGAGGATCCTGCAGCAAAAGAAATGAACTGTGGGTCTTGTGAAAGTGCGCTACAGATATGGTGACTGGCTGTGTCTTGTTAATTTCATGAAATGCATACAGTCACATGGCCTGCATGTAGAGAGCATGACAGTGTAGGGATATGCTGATTTGGAAAGAACAATCTCATTGTACTGCAGGTGCAATAATAAAATGATGCACAGACCCAGCCAGGAGTAAGGCCC